>JAAGKR010002786.1:0-82500 GCA_011419295.1 Clarias macrocephalus
AGTGTGCATCTGTAGTGTGCACCTGTAGTGTTTATCTGTAGTGTGCGTCTGTAGTGTTTATCTGTAGCATGCATCTGTAGTGTTTATCTGTAGTGTTTATCCGTAGTGTGCATCTGTAGTGTGCACCTGTAGTGTTTATCTGTAGTGAGCATCTGTAGTGTTTATCTGTAGCATGCACCTGTAGTGTTTATCCGTAGTGTGCATCTGTAGTGTGTATCTGTAGTGTTTATCTGTAGCATGCATCTGTAGTGTTTATCTGTAGTGTTTATCCGTAGTGTGCATCTGTAGTGTGCACCTGTAGTGTTTATCTGTAGTGTGCGTCTGTAGTGTTTATCTGTAGCATGCATCTGTAGTGTTTACCTTTAGTGTGTATCTGTAGTGAGCATCTGTAGTGTTTATCTGTAGCATGCACCTGTAGTGTTTATCCGTAGTGTGCATCTTTAGTGTTCATCTGTAGTGTTTATCTGTAGTGTGTATCTGTAGTGTGTATCAGTAGTGTGTATCTGTAGTGTGCATCTGTAGTGTGCACCAGTAGTGTTTATCTGTAGTGTGCATCTGTAGTGTGCACCTGTAGTGTTTATCTGTAGTGTGCGTCTGTAGTGTTTATCTGTAGCATGCATCTGTAGTGTTTATCTGTAGTGTTTATCCGTAGTGTGCATCTGAAGTGTGCACCTGTAGTGTTTATCTGTAGTGTGCGTCTGAAGTGTTTATCTGTAGCATGCATCTGTAGTGTTTACCTTTAGTGTGTATCTGTAGTGAGCATCTGTAGTGTTTATCTGTAGCATGCACCTGTAGTGTTTATCCGTAGTGTGCATCTTTAGTGTTCATCTGTAGTGTTTATCTGTAGTGTTTATCTGTAGTGTGTATCTGTAGTGTGTATCAGTAGTGTGTATCTGTAGTGTGCATCTGTAGTGTGCACCAGTAGTGTTTATCTGTAGTGTGCATCTGTAGTGTTTATCTGTAGCATGCATCTGTAGTGTTTATCTGTAGTGTTTATCCATAGTGTGCATCTTTAGTGTTCATCTATAGTGTTCATCTGTAGTGTTTATCTGTAGTGTGTATCTGTAGTGAGCAAGTCTAGTGTTTATCTATGGCATTTCTCTGTATTGTTTATCTGTAGTGTTTATCTGTAGTGTGCATCTGTAGTGTGTATCTGTAGTGTTCATCGGTAGTGTTTATCTATGGCATTTATCTGTAGTGTGTATTTGTAGCGCTTATGTGTAGCGTGTATCTGTAGTGTTGATCTGTGATGTTTATTTGTAGCGTTTATCTATGGTGTTTATCTGTAGTGTGTACCTGTAGTGTGCATCTGTAGTGCTTATCTCTAGTGTGCATCTGTAGTGTTTATGTATGACATTTACCTGTAGTGTTTACATGTAGTGTTCATCTGTAGTGTGCATCTATATTGTTCATCTATAGTGCACATCTGTAGTGTTTATCTGTAGTGTGCATCTGTAGTGTGTATGTGTAGTGTTCATCGGTAGTGTTTATCTATGGCATTTATCTGTAGTGTGTATTTGTAGCGCTTATCTGTAGCGTGAATCTGTAGTGTGCATCTGTAGTGTTGATCTGTGATGTTTATCTCTAGTGTTCATCTGTAGTGTGCATCTATGGCGTTTATCTGTAGTGTGTATCTGTAGTGTGCATCTGTAGTGCTTATCAATAGTGTGCATCTGTAGTGTTTACATCTTAGATGCAGACTACAGATGAACACTACATATAAATGGCATAGGTCCTATATGTATGTGTATATCTGTAGTGTTCATCTGTAGTGTTCATCTATGCCATTTATCTGTAGTGTGCATCTGTGGTGTTTATCTCTAGTGTTCATCTGTAGTGTGTATCTGTAGCATTTATCTGTAGTGTGCATCTGTAGTGCTTATCTATAGTGTGCATTTGTGCGTATGTCTGTGGCATTTATCTGTAGCATGTATCTGCAGTGTCTACCTTTAGTGCACAACAGTAAGCACTACAGATGGTTATCTGTAGTGTTGATTTGTAGTGTGCACCTGTAGTGTTTATCTGTAGCATTTATCTTTAGTGTGCATCTGTAGTGTGCCTCTGTAGTGTGCACCTGTAGTGTTTATCTGTAGCATTTATCTGTAGTGTGCATCTGTAGTGCCTATCTATAGTGTGCCTCTGTAGTGTGCATTTGTAGCATGTATATGTAGTGTTTATACAGTATATTGTGTTTATCTGTAGTGTTTATTTGTAGCATTTATCTGTAGTGTTTATTTGTAGTGTGTATGTGTAGTGTTTATCTGTAGTGTGCTTCTGTAGTGTTCATCTGTAGTGCTTATCTATAGTGTTTATCTGTCGTGTTTATCTGTAGTGTTTATCTGTAGTGTGCACCTGTAGCATGCATCTGTAGTGTGTATGTGTAGTGTTTATCTGTAGTGTGCTTCTGTAGTGTTCATCTGTAGTGTGTATCTGTAGTGTGCATCTGTTATGTTAATCTATTGTGTTTATCTGTAGTGTGTATCTGTAGTGTTTATGTTTGGTGTTTTATCTGTAATTTATTTCTGTCGAGGTTATAGGCAATATGTATCTATGGTGTTCATATATGGTGTGTATCGGTTGTTTTTATACAATTTATATGTGTAATTTTGGTGTTTCTCTGTAGTGTGTATCTGTATTTGAAGTTATACGTATTGTGGAATTTCTTTGTAGTGTTTATATATAGTATGTATTTGTATTGTTTTTTGTACTGTGATTCTTTATTGTGTTTATTTCAGTGTTTATATTTGGTAAGTATTTGTAGCGTTTATTTTTATGTTTAGAGAATATTAGCAGTGTTTATTTTTTAATGTTTATCTTACCTGTTTATTTGTAGTGTTTGTTTTGAATATTTCTTTTGGCTGTTTATTTGTAGTGTTTGTTTGGAATGTTTATCTTGGCTGTTTATTTTTAGTGTTTGTTTTGGATGATTATCTTGGCTGTTTATTTGCAGTGTTTGTTTTGAATGTTTATTTTGGCTGTTCATTTGTAGTGTTTGTTTTGGATGATTATCTTGGCTGTTTATTTGTAGTCTTTGTTTTGAATGTTTATCTTGGCTGTTTATTTGTAGTCTTTGTTTTGAATGTTTATCTAGGCTGTTTCTTTGTAGTGTTTATGTGTTTATCTTATATAATATTTTTAAATCGATAATTATTTGTAGTGATTATTTGTAGTGTTTTTTATACATAGTGGTTATTTTAGTGTTAATCTTTGGTGAGTATTTGTAGTATTTATATTTATTGTTTATCTTTGGTGATTATTTGTAGTGTTTATTTTTTCATGTTTATCTTTTGTGACTAGTTAGTGATTATTTCAAGTATGTACTGTATCTGTAGCGTTTATCTGGCATGTGTTGTAGTGTCTACTTTTAGAATGTATAGAATATACATATGTACAGTTTATGTATAGAATGTACCTGTATATGTGATTCAGCGCCTATGTGATAGTGTTTATCTGTAGTGCATATGTGTACTTTTTATCTGTATTCTTTATATAGTATGTGGTACGTATATATAGTGATTATTTGTAATGTGCACCTGTAGTGTTGATTTGTAGTGTGTTTGTGTGGTGTGTATCTGTAATGTGTATTTGCAGTATTTATCTGTAGTGCACATGTGTAGTGTTTATCTGTAGTGCACATGTGTAGTTGTTTATCTGCATTGTTTATACATAGTTTATATCTGTAGTGTTTATCTGGTAGCATTATTAGTGTTTCTGATTATTTGTAGTGTTTGTTTGTAGTATGTATCTGCAACATGTATGTGTAGAGCATATTGTAGTATTTATTTTGTGTTCATTTGTAACATCTATCATTGGTGTTTAATTGTAGGGTTTATCTTTGTTGTTTATTAGTGGTGTTCATTATTATTGCATATCTACAGTATATTTACTTGTTCTTTTGTCTTTGGTGTTTATTTTTAGTGTTTATCTATAGATTGTAGCTATATCTGTAGTGTTTAGTCTTGGTGTTGTTTTTGTAGTGTTTATTTGTCGCGTTCATTTTTATTGCTTACCTTTATCTGTATTGTGTTGTTTACGTTTAGTCTTTAGAGTGCATTTGTGGAGCATATCTGGACTGTTTATCTGTACTGCATAGCTGTAGTGTCAGTGTTACGTGTATTTTATATGGTGTTCATCACTTTAGTGTTCTTTAGTTCAGCTGTATTGTACACATGCACTGTTTATGTATTCTGTCTACCTGCCCTGTGTATTGGTAGTACTGTAATTCTCTGTGTTGTATCTATAGTCCTTATTTGTAAAGTGGGTGCCAGTGGCCCGCATTGTGCATTTCTATTGTACGCGTGTTGTGTACCTTCACCCTGCTAATCCACTCATTCAGCTGGAGATTAGGTGTCTGAGATCCGCTCTTGTTTTTCTCTCTCCTTTGAGAGTTTCATCATTTTCTACATTTCTGATATTTAATTGAATGCGCTGTGTTTCTGTAAGCGAGAGAGAGAGAGAGAGAGAGAGCGCAAGGAGGGAAAGGGAAAGGACGAGTCTTTGTTCCAGGGGAGGGGACGTTTATACTCCAGGTCTAATCAAGCTGGCCTACTTTCCTCTATTATTCCCCGGCTCTCAGGACGGCTTTTTAATCTGCTGACTTTTCACCGAGCCTGCTCAGGGGTGATCAGAGTACAGCCGTCTGCCATGAGCGGGGAATTTCTTAACACTGAGAAAAACGCGTTCAGGATTTTGATCGCAGTGACTCTTCTGGTGGAGTTAGAAATAGATCTGTTTTACATAAATGTATCTCTCATGTCAGCATCTTTATGTAGTGCATGAAAGGTCATCCTAGATGCGTTCAACATGAGCTACTTTGTTTCTGTCCCAGAAGCTGTATTACAGGCTTTTGGCACATGTACTGGAGCGGAATGTTCACCTGGGGGCGCTAAAGGGAAAGGTATTTAATTAATTCATTACTTTATTTTTCAGTCATGATGTCTAACGACTCATTTGGCAGAGGTAGGTGATGTGTTTATGTCAAGTGTAGAAATATTAAAAGCACCCCTTGGAGTGATAAATGTGCCATTATTCTCTGAATATAACAAAATGGACAAATCCAGTTAGATTTTTTTTTTATGCTTTTTGTCCAAAACACTACATTACTGCCTGAAACAGTGGCATTTAAATCTGTGCTGCTTTGCTTTTCTGAAGATTTTTCCCAGATTTCAGATCTGGAAATTTGAGCCTGGATTTAAAGAGCTGGAATCTGCAATGGATTATGTCCCTGAAAATTCCTTTTAAACTTTGTCCGCCTGATTTGTTATAAACATTTGATTTTGATATACAAACTCAAGCCAGGGATCCCAGTGATGATGTTAAGTACAAAATTTCACTTTTAAATTATTTTAATAAAATTTAATAATTACTGAAGTATTAATAATGTTGTGCTTTTACTCAAATTTAATTGAAGGCACAATAATTCAGACTGAAATTAAGATTCTAGTTGCACTTTTCATATTCCACAAAACTCAACAATGGACTCCATGGAAGGTCTGTGGATTGGACTTGTTTGTCTGGTGCGTTCCGTGGATATTCAATTAGATTGGCATCTTCGGAATTTGAAGTCTGGATTTTGAACTCGTTGCCTGTTGAGTCCTACAATATTCACAGCAGGCTGTGGTGCACTGAGTGTTCTGGTGTCTTTCTATCATGGTCAGGATTCATTTTTTCCTCTGTGATTTGGGCTGCATTGGCGTTCCTGTGCGATCAGAATAGACAGGCTTGCCTGTCAGAATAAGTGATCCTTGGATTCCCATGATCCTGTCACCAGTTATCTGATACATATTTGATAATTAATGTTATTCAAATATCCTGGCTATGGTCTTAATGCAATGGTTGATTTTGTGTTTTAGATTTTAGACCAAATTCCATTTAATTCCATTCCAATTCCAATTATGGTTAATAAACATGAGCGCAAGAAAATTTCAGCATCAAAATCATGTCATGGTTCCGCCTGTGATGTGACCCTCGTTGTGATGGAACACATCGTAATTCTGATGGTAGCACAATTAAATGGCAAATCAATTTAGTAACTACTGTATGACACAACCTGGGAAATGACAGCGGCAACCATCAAGTAGATCAATGTGTTCCATGTCTCAGACAGATAATGAAGAAGATTTCGACCACATCCCCAATGAAGAAGTGCTCTTGTGTAGCCTCCATATCACAGTCGCCCAAAAGGAGACTACGCCTCACTGGTCACATCCTAAATCCCCAGAGTGGCTATAACATGGATACCGGTAGGAGGAAATCGTCGTCCAGTATACCCTCATCCACCTTCATTGAGAATCTGAAGATCCTGGACAGTGCATGGAACAAAGCCGAAGATACGATGGAGGGATCTTATCACCCGACATCCTACTAAGCATCAGAGGAACTAAGAGAAGAAAACTGTGACATATTTAAATAATATTGATATAAGAAATACTTAATACCCTAATATTCCATAATTTCTGACCACTTGAAAACATGCCATGACCTTTGAACCCATTGAAAGCAAATCCCTGACTTCCATGGATCTCCTCTTATGACACTCTATTAGGTCTCATTTCCTCAAGGTGGTCCTTCGCTCATATTTTCCCAGAAAAGCGCAGTGTGCCATAACTAATAGCATAGCATAATAAAGGTAATAAGAATAAGTGTGTGTTTGAAGGGGGGTTGAGATGGTAGAACATTGGTTATGTTCTAATTTGCATATTTATGCATATTCATGAACCGAACCTGAAGCATTATTTATACAGGCGAACGTGTGGAAATGTTCCCTTGTCAAAAATAAACAGTTTCTTGTTCAGGCTAGATTATTTTTAACAGGTTAAAAGGATCTTTTCAGTGGTGATTTATGTGGGCCATTTATGTTTATTTCCTGGCTCTTTTTTCATTTTCCACATCTATCTCTGATCTCTGAAGTCGCCTCCGTTTATCTTCTCACAGCCTTTAGGGTCGATTAGGCAAAAGGGCTCGCATGCTGGAAAACTGATTTCCGTCTTCGCACTTGTTGGAGTTGCTCGAGCGCTCACGGATCATGCAAATATGTCTTTTTATATCCAAATATATGACTTGTACATATGCCGTCCTCTTCTAATACATTTAGTCGTGCCTGTGCAGCTGCGAATGTATCACATGCATATATTAGGTCCGGTGTAAATGGCAGAGCTACATTAGTATCAAAGGATTATGGGTATTTTCCCAGGCCTTACTTGGATCAACAGTGGGTTTGGCTGTAACACAGCCTTCCGCTTTCAGGGCCAGGAGCTTAGCGAGGTGGAAAAAAGTAAGATGGGATAGATCTGGTGCTTCTTAAGCTTTGATAAGTGTTTGTGAAACACTAAAGAGTTCCTCTCACATCAACCACACGAGAATGGACAGGATTACAAAAAGGAGAACAGGATGGAGGGAAGGAAAACCATCAGGGATATTGGATTTAGGTTTGGCGCTATTGTTCCAGTTAACTTCTGAACTATTTTACCTCAGAAAAGGGCTAGTTACAGGTAGCTCGTAGGATTTAGATCACTACGAAATGACCCTGCTAAAGCTAAAATTAGGCGGACCTTGGGGACCTAGCATAACAGCGGTGTAGCTATAGCTAACTATCCAGGCTGTAAAGGTGTTGCCATAAAGACTAAATATAACATGTAATGCTCATTGTTTAAGCTAGCCTTGACCCCTGGCAGCTAACATACCGGTTACCATACATAGCTTTTAAGTCAGCTAGCCAACCTATAAATATATTAGCCTAGAGGCCGCCGATCAGCCATAACATTAAAACACATTCCCAATATTGTGTATTTTTTCCTGTGTGGTGACGGGACACCTCTGACGCCTCAGGTCACGACTCCACAAGACCTCTGGCATCCGTTAGCAGCGTATACTTTGGGTGCTGTGGCTTGTGGGGTTTGGCCTCCATGGATCGGGCTTTGTTGTCCAGCGCATTCCTTGGATGCTCAGTCGGATTGAGATCTGGGGAATTTGGAGGCAGGATCAACAACCTTGAACTCTTTGCCTGCTAAGCCTCATACACATCAAGCTGTGCTGCACAATAGATGTACCAGCATTGACTTTTTTTTTTCATCAATTTGTGCTACATTGGCTTGTCTGTGGAATCGACAACCAGACAGGCTGGCCTCTGGTCCCCACAGGCGTAAATGAGCCTTGGGTGTCCATGATGGTGGTGTTAGTGTTGTGGCTGATCGATGTATATCTTGCAATGATCATTTATTTAGGCAGCACAGTGGCTTAGTTGTTAGCCACGTCATCTTTGACCTCCAGGGTCAGGGTTCAATTCCTGCCTCGGGTCTGTGTGCATGGAGTTTGTATGTTCTCCCTGTGCTTGGTGGGTTTCCTCCAGGTACTCCGGTTTCCTCCCACAGTGCATAGGCTAAATGGCACTCCCAAATTGCTCGTAGTGTGTGTGTGTGTGTGTGTGTGTGTGTGTGTGTGTGTGTGTGTGTGTGCCCTGTGATGGATTGGCACCCTTCATTGGGTGTACCCCACCTCATGCCCTAAGTCTCCTGGGATAGGCGTGTATACAGGATAAAGCCGTATAGACAATGAGTGAGTGTTTAAAAGTTAAAATTTGTTGATAGGCAGAATCGGAGCTCTGCCTTATTTCTAAAAATACTTAGCTTTGAATTGTAATTAAAAAACAACTCTCATTGACTGAATAGATTTTTTATGTAATGTAAATCACATGCCTGGGGATTTGTCCTCGGTGGTTCTTAATAAAACAACAACAACTAACACAAGTTATAAAAAACAAACTCCTTGTTGCTTTGACAAATTACATTGATGTTCTCGCCTCTTTGGATTAATCACTAAACCCCTGATAGCAGGCTCCAACGTGGATCTCTTTGGAAAAGGTTAGCTGTAGGAAAACTGCTCCTCACTGTTGACTCATCGAATGTCACATCCACTGAGGAAAAAAATCACGCGCAGCAGAAAAGAGAAAAACAAGATATCAGATGTTGAACAAAGACAAATATAAATGGAAACGAATTCTACGGGAGCGAATGGAAGAAAAATAATAATGACTGGTAAAATAAACACGGTCGCTCGGAAACGTCCTGCTCGAGTGATGCAACATGTCATGGAGGTCAAGGTTAGGAGTTCGGCGCGTTTGACATACATTCAAACAGAGTGTCTACAGGAGACCTGATTCAACGTAAGAACCCTTGGACATTCACCGAGACTGGACAGTTTAGGATTGTAAAATGTGTTCCTTTATGTGTACAGACTTTAGCCTCAGGTTCTTGTTCTTGCCTGACAGGATGGATAGATGGACCTTTATGAGGTTTCCTCCTGTTGTTGCCCATCCAACAACAGCAGGGTGGTTTGACACAGCTTTCGTGGTTTGACACTGACATGCTGTCTTTCTTGCCATGAATGTAAAGCTCGCTTATCAGCTCCTGTGCACTGTTTACTCCAACTAATCTAGCAATTTCCCTCTGATCTCTCTCATCAGTAATACATTTCTGTCTGTCATCGGTGGATGTTTTTTGTTTTTCACACCGTCCCATTGCAAAATCCTAGGAGATTATCTAAAATATCAAAACCAGCTTCTCCGGCATTGTAGGGACAAAATCATTGAGATCACATTGATGTCAACATTAACTAAAGCCTTCGACCTGGATCCGTATTGTGCTGCTGCGACACGTCTGTCTGCGTGAATGATCACGAAAATGCGTTTGATGGTAGGAGAAACCTCAAATACACATTTTTTGCTTTTACTGAATATGAGAAATAGTTTCAATGATGAACATAATGTCGCAGTAATGTACATTCATTGCTAGTAAAGCTTATGTCACAGCTTTATAAAAAATAACCACAGAACAGGTCTAAGTGAAATGTAAAATACCTACCATTTAACAAACAGTAAACAGAGAAATGCTTCAAATTTGCTGAAAAACTCTGCACCTAATGTCCTAGAAATATTTCCCCAGTTATGAGACTTTATACAAGTCTTGTATCTATAGATTTACCAGCTTTACTCTTCAAATGCTTTAATTTTTTTTTCTCAGAGCATTCATTTAAAGTCGTATTACGATTTCACTACAAGCAGTTAACAAATCCCACAATAATCCTTATTTAAGGAAGTGCTTTATTTATTATGCTGTATCGTTTGATTTACTCTGCGGCTGGTATTTTGATTAAAACGCAATAAAAAACCCTATAAAGCTCTGAAAAAAAGGTGCTGAAAAACTTTTGACTGGCAGCATACACTTTTTTTTTTCCTTTTAAATACGAGTTATATGCGATTCATTTTCTGGAACTAGAGAATTTCTTATAAAGCTGAAAGGTTTATTCATATGAATGTGATCAGCATTTTAACCTGAAAAACGGAAAAAAGTATAATGCAGGATAAAAGGATGCGGTCAAAGAACCTATTTAAAGTTTCTGGCCTCATGAATGATCCCGGATAGGCAACTTGCAGAAAGACAAGTGATGCATTAATGGGCTGATAACGAGCCACTCTGACTCCTGCTCAAGAGTTTCTTGAGATTTTTTGGGTGCCAGGTTCGAGATTTACCCCGCGAAAAACATTTGCATATACACAATGAGATGGCTCCATACGTTGGGCTAAGGAGAAGCCCGCGGGCCATGGAGACGGTGACCAAAACACAATAATTGTGAGTCAAATTCTTCCTGACACTGATCCTGTCTTGTATGGGGGACCGGACCCGAATTGCAGGCGTCCCTCCATAGCTTGTTCCTGTCACTCGCTGCTGTTGCTGACGCGTAATTTGCCTGCACCCGCGCGCCCATGCGATGTTCCACTGTAAGTTTGCAGAGACATAATCTGTCTGTCAGCTCTCGCTCCTCAACCGCGGCATGGATTTTATTCTTGTTTTATTTATTTATTTTTGACTTTACATAAACAAACAAAAATATGGGTCCGTATGTAAATACGGCTGTCAATAGTGTAAATTACAGCAACAGCCGTTTAGCGTGACACTACTCGAAAAACACAACGCGGCACGAGTGAGGTGCCGTGAAAAAATGAGAAGTGACTAGATGTAACCGAGATGCTAAACAGAACAACCGCGCCGAGGGTGTCAAAACTAAACCTCCAATTGACTGACATTAGTGTCAAGCTCTCTGTCACGTCTCTTCGGGAGCTGTTCTCGCATAACAATGCGGAAGAAAAAGCGTTTAAAAAAAAAAGGACCAACAATATCCTGCTTCATGCAGATCTTCATACAGCGACAGGGTCCCATACAATGCTTCTTTTTTTTTTTTCTTTCTTTTTTTCTTTTTTTTTTTTTGGCCGCCATTTTGAGGAAGCAGTCAGCACCTCGGCGGAATACCCAAAATGTCGGCGTGACATTTATTTCAAAAGCCCAAAGAGCGGTTCTCAAGGAGGCTCGTTCGGGAGAGAAAGTTTGGAAAGGCAGGGCGACGGCATCTCAGGATTTTTTTTGTCTTTAGCGGCACAAAGAGAGAGAGAGAGAGACAGAGAGAGAGAGAGAGAGACGGCTCATGAGATAACTTCCGTGATTTCCTTTGCTCAGTTCGTTGACGTGAATTTCCATTCTTTTATTGGGTTTGTAGCCCTTTTGAGAAAATCTGCTGTCAAGGATGATTTAAGAGAAATTCTGCCGTGCCACTAATAGTGAAAACAGCTCACCATATTATCATTCCTCGAGCATGTACTCTCTCCATATTGCTGAATTACATGTTCTGGATGTCTTAAAGCCATTACTTTGGCACAGTAAACGTCTGCCATTAATAACTTTGGCCATTTATATCGGACGGTATAACGTTTCCATGCAGTGGTCAACAGGAAAGACGGAGAAGTCCTCAAGTTTCCCAGAAATCTATTTCACAGTCACTTACGCAAAAGTGCTGTTTCATTACTTCACAGGACAATCAAAACTAAACTTTTCAGTTTAAAGCTAAACACACACACACACACACACACATCTTTAATCCTCTATAAGGATATATACTTCTAGTGTCTGAAAAAAAAAATTGTTGTTAACAGTGAAGAAGAGTCAAGAATGGGGGAGCTGCTTTATAATAATAATAATAATAATAATAATAATAATAATAATAATGTACAGTGCTATTTTGCACACATACAGTATAAAAAATAATACCTAAACTAAATGGATTTAGAAATGAATTTAGGAATGTTAGAAAAGACTTGATTTCATTGAAACAATAATTTAAACACATTTTTATACATATTTATTGTAGTTTTATTAATAGTGATAATATCTATCTATCTATCTATCTATCTATCTATCTATCTATCTATCTATCTAAACTGAAAGACTTTCCCTGCACAGACTATATGAACATATAATCATAAGCCGGTGTGGCATCCGGAATGAAGAACAGTTCAGTCATTTGATGTGACAAACTCGTCACGCTTCAGCCTCAGCTTCATCGGTTCTGGCAGGTTTGTGTGAAGGAATGAAGCGCCGAACATTGGCTGCCTTGTGCACTTCAGACAACAGAATCTCCTGCATTTTTCATGCTCCCTTCCCGAACACACGACTCGTTTAACTCTTTTTTAGCTCTGCGGTAAAACTGCACTAAAATGCAAATGTCTCCTTTATTATTATGGGATGTCTGAAAAGTCAGGACCTAATAATAATCGGTAAAAAAAAAAATAATTATGCAAACATGAAGATTCAGAAATGTTGAGGGAAATACGTAAAATCGTGATACTGAGAAAATGGGCGTACAAGTGAACATCTAGTGCATACAGTAGGCTGTAAATAACACACACACACACACACACACACACACACACACACACACACACACACACACACACACACACACACAAACACACACACACACACACACACATCTATTTATATGGACTTTTGTTCATTTTGATTTCAATTCCTGACTTTTCAGTCACAGTGTATATTAATATAAGAGGTCATAATTTAATTATTTGTTAAAAACATTATCTTTAATTCAATCAAATTTTATTTCTATAGCGCTGATAACAATTCATATTTTAGGAAATCAAGGTGTAAAATTGAAATGCGTCCCTAATCAGAGGCGATGGTGGAAAGGAAAAAACACCCTGGGATGACCCTCATGCAATCCTAATTTAGGAAACACCAAATAGTGAGATTATATAGATAATTTCCAGACTATATAGTCAAAAAATGCTAATTGTGGAATTTCTGAATATATTATAATTTTATCTTTTATTAGAAAAATTAAGTTGTTTACTGTTCAATGATGGAGACTTGAGTATAAAGCAGTTCTTAGCCATTGCAGTCCTAAACCAATCCAGCCATCTTTATACAGTAGTTTCCACGTGATCCCATGCACAGTAATCTCACTGATCTGTAGAGCGTCCACACGGACCCATCCTCAAGTGGTGTTCAGGTGATGAGAACTTTAATCAGAAGTAGGGCATCAGGATGGATCAGGCACAATTAGAGAGCAGAGGGAATCAGGAACATGGGCCGCATTTTACATATTCAGAGGTACTCCAGATCTTGTCCAGAATTCCTCCAAGTGTTTCATTGTAATTCATTTATTCTCATAGTACAGCCTTTGAATACCTTATTATTTCTACAGTAAAAGTGCAAACCTGATTTTAAAAAGTTTTATCGTATAGCAAGGATGTACATATAACTGTATATATATATATATATATATATATATATATATATATATATATATATATATATATATATATATATATATATATATAAAACTGTTCTGTAAGGAATTTTTTATTTAATGTTTATGAAAGGAGTCTCTAGTGTCAGACTTCCATCAACAATGATAAGCTGCATCGGGGCCCCCATTTACTTTGCAGTAAGATTGTGCACGAAATGTTTGATTTATTGCTTATCTAATCACTATTATTGCCTTAGCCCAAGCCGATAATATAAATCCTTGATTGGACTGGATCAAGATAAAGTAGTCATTCAAGTAAAGTAGCAATTTCTCACAATCTATTGCACAATTTAGAGTGTTTAAAATAAAGGTATTTATTAAATGCCAAAATATAAGCTGACTGTTTATATATTGTTATATCATTTGGAGCAGTTACACTGCTTCTCTGATTAATTATTAACTAATAATGTCTGGGCAATTTCCTCGCAGTCCTGTGTACAATCTCTTTCTCACACCTGCTGCTCTATCAGAATAAAACACTCTTCGGGTGAATAAAACAAAACAAAACAAACAAACAAAAAAACATTAAGCAGTAAAGTTTTGTTGCAAATAATAAACACTAAGAAATGTCAAAAAGTGCATTCCTTCCTTTAGGTCTATTCCCCCGTAATAAAATCGCTTTTCATTCATTAGCAGAACCTTACAGTAAATCACTGCAGTATTAAAAGCACCTGCAAATATATTTCACGTTTATGTGATGCTACGAGCTACATGAGCATCCACAGAAAAGACAGAAGTAGTGTGATAAAATAAAAGTCATCAGGAAAGCGTGAGATGAGGAAGGAAGGAGGTGTGGAGGAACGGCTAATAAAATCAGTGAGTGCATATATTAGAGTGTACAAGAGAGTACATGAGTGAATCAGTGAACAAGTAAATGAATAATGGAGTGAATAAATGGGTGAAACAGATTCCAAGCATGTGACAAACAAACAAACAAACAAATTCATTAATTAATAAGAAATTAATAAGAGCAGACAAAGGTGTGACAACTAAGAAAAAAATAAAAAAAGAAAAAATTGGTAGAAATATGTTCTCTGAAAAAAGGAAAAGAAATTTCCACTGAAAAAAAAGAAGAAAAGAAAGAAAGAAAGAAAGAAAGAAAATCAGAAAACAAGAAAGAAAGAAAAAATGCCTGAAAGAGATATGACAGGTGAAAAAATAGAAATAAAATAGAAGAAAAGAAAGTAAGTAAGAAAGAAAGAAAAAAAATCAGAAAACAAGAAAGAAAGAAAGAAAGAAAGAAAGAGATATGGCAGGTGAAAAAAATAGAAAGAAAATAGAAAGAAAGAAAGGAAGAAAGGAAGAAAGTTGAAAAGAACTGAATTTACAAAAGGTTTTATTTCCAGTTATTTAGAATTCATTTTGAACCTTCAAAAAAAAAGAATATGAAAATATAATAATAAAGAATAAATTACAAAAAAAAAACATTTTGAAACAAAATGCACAGTGCTCCACTAAAACACCTATTTCTCTCAAATGTTTTTTTCAAGAATTTCAGTTTTTTTTATAATAAAAAAAAAATCTATGAAAATCCTTGATTTTATTAGTGTTATTGTGACTGCTTCCACACTATAGTATAATTTCCTTTTTGTTCAGTTTTATTTCCACTGCTTAGGTATATACCCATTTTTTGCTTAACCCACAATGTTGTTCAACAGTTTACTTTTTTCTTTGATTTTCTGAGTATATTGTAGTTTAGCCCTAAGATGTAAAACTGCAATGGATTAAAAAAAAAAAAACTTATTGTAGTCAATGAAGTTGGCTTTTAAAAGAGTAAAAAGTGGTTGAAATCTGGTGCATGCTACAAAGGCATGAACGATGGTCTCTTTCTGTGTAGAAAAAGGGACATCCCTGATTTGTTTTGGGGTAAAACAAATTTGTTTCGGATTGATTTGTTTTGGGGTAAAGATCGTGCAAGGTTTTTGCAGTTTAAAAAATGACCAGTGTGTTCGTCTACGCTTTGAGCGAGCATCAGCACAGGGACAGCGTCTTCTTCATCCAGTTCTTCTGTTCAATCCCAGAAATCTCTTTTTTCTTGCGAGAAAATACTTTGTCATTTTTCAGCTTGTTGTTATAGGATCCTCTTCGATTTCAGACCTAGTATTTCTGCTGCTTTTTTTTTTTTTTTGTGTGTTTTGTAGGTTGGCACCGGTTAAATGTATTAGCGGACCCAGGGTAGTGGTACCAGATTTAATCAGCGTTCCAGAAAAAGAGTCAAGGCGTGCTCCAAAGGCTCTTTTAGAAGCCGGTATAAGGACATTATGTTTGGAGTTCTCTGTACTGTAAAAATGTTCCATGTTTGAAAAACGGTTAGAGTAGAAAACTGGTAGCTTTGAAAAGTCCAGTCTCTTTGAGTCCATTAGGAATAGAGTTTTGTCCATTTTTAGATTTCTGAGAGTCCTTCTGGTTACTGCATTGAAAGGAATAAATAAATAAATAAATAAATAAATAAATAAATAAATAGTGGGGAAAATATATAAAACTAAAGCAGCTAACGAAATGAGAGTAAATGTAATACACATAATTCACAACAGAGTGACGGACTGAATCAGTGAAGGAATAAATTAACGAAAGAGTGAGTGAGTGAGTGAGTGAGTGAGTGAAGAAATGACATTGCTGGCGTGACTGCTAGACTGGTTACAGTATATATTTTTAGTGATTTTCATTGTTAGCTTTGAAGAAAAGGATTTTTATATGCAGCATAACGTTTCTACACACGTAAAGTAAATCTTTCCCAGAGATCATAGTGAACAGAATATCAGAGGGATGGATTTTAAAAGAAAAAGAGGGATGATAATAACATCCCGCATGGTAACGGAGAGCGGTTTTATTCGGTAGTGCTGTTTCTCAGAGCAGGACTAATATATTAGCAAAGCTGAAAGAATTAGTCAGAAATGAAAGAGTTGGCTAATAATTGATACCAGGAGTGGAAAGAACTACAGAGGGGAAAAAAAAAAAGGGGGTAAAAATGAAAAGAAGTGCAGAGAGGCAGCGCAGCATCCTCTGGTGAAAAGAAAGAGCAGAGTAAATGTGAGGTGACAGCCTGAGTGGGAGACAGTTAGTCTTCTTCCCCTTATTACCCTAACAATAAGCTCCCTCTCCCTGAGCACTCACTGGGGGTTTAGCACACGACAGCATGAGGCCAGGAAGTGCCACGCAGAGAGAGAGAGAGAGAGAGAGAGAGAGAGAGATTCTCACCGCATATAAAATTCATTTTAAAAATCCAGTCACTCCAGTTATTCATTTACATTTAGCTCAGATTTACAGTTGACTCTTTAATTGAACACAAAACCTAAACAAACAACGTAATAAACAACCAAGCGAATAAATAACCATGAGGGAAAAAAAAAAGAAAGAACATAAAAGAAATAAAAAAGAAAGAGAGAGAGGGAGAAAGAAAGATATATAAGAACTGGGTGTGGTCTATAACACAATAAAAGCAAGTAGGCGTGGTTTTTAGAAAGTGAGAAAGTGGATGTGGTTTATATCATTAGATAGAGAGTGAGTGTGGCCTATTTCACTGTACAAGAAATGGGTGTGATCTGTACAAACTAAGTTCTGAAGAGGGTTTGGCTTTATGTATCTGTATATGACTTATATCACTATTCAGAAAGTGGGTGTGGTCTGAATCACTATACTAGAAGTCGTTGTGGTCTGTAACACAGTACAGGAAGTAGGTGTAGTTTATATCACTACTACACAGAGAGTGGGTGTCGTCTATTTGACTAGGCAAGAAGTGGGTGTGGTCTGCAATACTATACGGAAAGTGGGTGTGATCTATATCACTACACAGGTAGTGGGTGTGGTCTATTCCACTATACAGAGAGTGGGTGCGGTCTCTTTCACTATACAAGAAGTGGGTGTGACCTGTAACACTATAAAGAATGTGGGTGTGGTTTAGATCACTATACAGAGAGTGGGCGTGGTTTAAGCCACTAAACGGAGAGTGGTTGTGGTCTATTTCACAATACAAGAAGTGGGTGTGGTCTGTAAGACTATACAGGATGTAGGTATGGTTTATATCACTATACAGAGTGGGTGTGGTCTGTATGACTATATAGAGCAGGTGTTGTCTATTTAAGTATATAAAAAGTGGGTGTGGTTTGAATCAATACACAGGAAGTGGGTGTGGTCTGAATCAATACACAGGAAGTGGGTGTGGTCTATATTACTATATGTTATTTTTTTTAATGTTTATTCTACCACTATCACTGGAAAACCACTATCTGCTGGTAAAATAAAAATAATTTTAATTCAGATATAAATATAAAATTTATTTCCACAAAAAAACAAAACAAAAAAAGTGTGATTGCTTAACAGCAGCAGAGGGCAGTGCACAGCTGGCAGAGCAAGGAATGGCACAATTGGCAAACGATCGACCCGTCATTACAGTGGGGGAAAAAAGAGAGTGTCAGTGATAGAAGAACAACAAGGGACATTGCACCAGCACTATACAGATGTGAGTGAACATACCAGAGTTAAAAAGATAAAGTTAATAAAGATAAAACCTACGAAGAACAATAGTGTGACTGCCTGAGCAATCAGACTGAGAGGAAATAAGACTTGGCATAGCAAACATTTGCTAAAATTTTGAACCAGACACTGTATGGAACGTTCTGAAAAGTGTCTGTGTGTGACTGTGTGTGTGTTTCAGAGCAGCACTGTTTAATGGTTAGACAATGTTCTGCATATAATGTTAGCTGGCTTACAATGTTCTGCATATAATGACTGTATATTGTAGGAAGATCTCGCAGATAGTGCACAAGATAATGCACACCGGTGTTAACTCCTCTCGAGAAATACACTGAGAAAATATTTCGAGCTCAGCATAAAAGTAAAACCTCATGCTTCATGACTTTTTTTTTTTTTGGTTTCCAATGGGATCCTAGTCACCAACGCTGGCGAAGAAAAAAAAATCCTGAATATATGAATACAAATAGTCACCCTTTAGGCGTGTGTGCACCTTGTATAAAATGCATAAAAATCCAGTTTCTATTTTACGATTCAAATTTCTCCCAGTTTTAATCATTATCCTTGATTCCGCCGCATGACGTTACGCAGAAGATGTAAAGCGTACAGAATTCCCAGTTTGCCTCTATCCCGGGCCATATGTGCATGATCTGAGTGTCCGGCTGCAGACGATTGACAGCGTGTCTGCTTTAAACACACTCCATAGGCTCTGAGGCGACGGCTCTGCCTTCTGCAGAGGTGCACATGACTTCACCCCGGCTGGAAAATGTCAGCCAGCTCCGTGTGTAAAGTGCAGGAGTAAAGAGCTCAGTGTGGGCTGGAATGCTGTCCCATTCACCCTTTACCCTCCGGAGAAAGAGAGAGAGAGAGAGAGAGTGTTTGTTTTTCACATCCATCATCTCTAGGCGCTGACCAACTACTGACCCATCTGTCTGTAGATAATTGGAAACTCGTCTGCGTGACTAACTGATAAGTATCCAATATTTACATTTGCATTCTTGTTAAAAGATTACGTTTTGCCTTTTGTCCTGGGAATGTCTGGTGTGTTGACTGAAATTAAACAGGAATGTTCTCTTAACATAAGATTTGACAAAGTTCTTCTGACCTTACATAAAAGTCACATGCACTTTAATCGTTTATGATCAGTCCTTCAGTGTGTGCACAGTACACGATCCCTCGGAGACGAGGCGTTCACGCGAGACAGTCTTTAACTTGCTGAGATCGTCGCCAAAGCAGACCCGGTTTCGCTTTCTCAAGCCAATAAATGCCAGAGCTGCCTATCACGGAGTGCGACTTGTCACTGAAAAAGTAAACTAGCAACAAGAGTAACATGAGAAAATGTTCAGGAAATATCGGTTCTATAACAGGATGTAGTGGGAAAAAAAAAAACCCTCTGTTTTCTTACACTATGTAATGGCAGCCATCATGTTGTGTATTGTTGCTTTTGCGGTTCCTAAAAACTATTTGGTATAACACATTCTGTTACGAGCGTTCTCAGCCTATACAGATAGGATGTGCTGTGCATGACAGCAGAAAAAGGAATTCCTCTAGGGCTCTCATTGGCTGTTTCTCCAGCTCTGTAGTTGCAGCTCGTCACATAGGGTTTCACGCTACATGATTCGTCACAAAGTGAATCAAACCTGCTTGGTAATCACTTGCAGGCTGAGAAGTTCAATATTTCAATTCAGGACATTATATACAGTAAAACAGTGCCTCTGTCATGGTCATGGTCTTTGCTCAGATTGTTCAAAAACGCATTGTTTCAGAGTACCAGGTCGCTAAGTCAAGACGAACCAGTAAACCCATGCTGATTGGTCCCCTGCTCAATGACATCTATAAAAATGGGCTCATGGGTACTAGGTTGGACTAGGTTGCAGATTACCCAACTCATGTTCAAAAAAAGAACCAATAATACATTTTATCTACCCCTAGGTGCCCTGCCATGAGGGACCATGTGGTTCTCATGCACCAACCTGCAACACCAGTTGCAGGTTCACAGTTCACTTCTCACTAATGGTGAACGTAGTGCACTCGTGCCCACATGTGACCACAGCCTGGTTAAAGGCAGGCCTTAGTGCAGCATAATGAGACTGCTCTGGGATGACTCAAACATGGTGATCATTGATGCAAAAGGTATCAATCAAATCCCAACCTCCAAGCTCCCAACTAAGTTTCACCTCCAACTGCCAGGACTCACCCAGCCAGTGCCTTGTCTTGAATCTGGCATCACTGCACTATAGTTTATGAATAACACCCAGTATGCGTTCATCCAGTATTAAACAGGGATGCCTGTGAAGGCATGGAGCACAAGATCCAGCTACAGTACATCTGAGGACGCTCTCCCCGGAAATGCCCTTGCTATCTGCAGCTCCAGCAGACCTGCCTAGGCCCTGTTCCTGCTCTCAGAAGGGACACCCTGGGAACAGAGAAAGGAAAGAAAAGAAAAAGAGAACAGATGAGGTAAATAGGAGACATGGAAAATTAAAATCTGTTTATGTAAACTGATCTTAAAGTGGTTTGTTGCGTTGGAAGTTTGGATTGAGTTTGCGTTCCCTATCTTGTCCATTGGTGTCACTGAGGCTCATCTAGCGATGGTTGGCTGTTGCTTTTCCTGCAGGCTGCAGGCTGAGGAGAGCCTCGGGGTGGGTAATGACTCGAGGAACTGCACTAGCAGATTTCAATCTGTGGTAGAGCTTCTTTGTTATCAGAGCTTGCAGGTTTTGTCCAAGGTGCAACCTCGGGTTCTGAAAAATGGAGACAAAACATGCAGTTCCTCGAATGACCACTAGGAACGTGAGTCAATCCCTGCAGTATTGGTCTCCATAGCTAGATTTCTCATTTATGACAATTTTAAAAGGGTGCTTTAAAAAAAATGTAACTCATCAGTTACAATTATCTTAATCCATAAAATTATGCATAATTGGTGCTTGGCTGATCTGGGTGACGGCTGCAATGTTGAATCATTTTATTTGACCAGGAAACTGGTGTCATTGTACAGTAGGTTATGAGTTGACACAGGACGACATATAGGGTATGGATGACAGAATTCAATCGAATGCAAAGACGGTTCTAAATTAACATTAGCCACCGTAGCATTTTATTGACGCTAAAGCTAAGCTAGCTAGCTTGTGGTAACTGAGGTAAGTAGGCATGTTCCAACCAACAACCAGGCTCTGTTTATTCCACCCGTGGGTTAACCGGGATTTAAACGGTGTCAGAACCTGCGAAGATGACTACAACACAAGCACTCCCACAGTTGAGCTTTGAAAATGCTCTACAGAAAACCTATGGATGATGTCATAGAGGGTCTGTCCAGTTTTTTTTATACAGCCTATGATTTTGGCACCAGGGTAACAGCTGACACAGTGTGAAGGTTAGACTCTTAATTAAGGGTTGTAGAGGGATGACCATTATCATAGCCTTGTAACACAACTCACTAATTACCATCCCCTTTCTCATCTGACCTGCAGCTCCCATTATAGCCTTCGCTGAAATCACACCCCAAACACAACACATACAAAATTGACACAAAATGGGATGGGCCATTTACAAGCTGATGAAAGGAAAGCTGATGAAAGGAAAGAAATAAATAAGGGGGAAAAAAAAAGTTTTGAGGTGATCAATGCGACTAACATCACCAGCCTCCCCACCACCACCAAAGAAAGAAAAGCAAACAAGCCTAGACGTACGATTATACCAACTGTTGTGGCGCTAGAACATATGCTCTCCCTGCTGAGTTTTACCTGCGCATCCTGTTTTACTGATATAACTGTAAGTGTCCTCTCAGATATCTCACTGTGCACGCTTGTAATTATTTTCTGTTCCATTAATTACTGCCAAGTCATTACGGCTCATTATGTAATAACACTCGAGCTTAATACTCCGGCGAAGAAAAGCAAGCCAGAACGTATCCGTATTATCTATTGTTCTGTTTACTGCAGCTCAAAGCAGAAGAATAAGAAAAGAAGGTATTTGATATTTTTGGCCTGTCTGTCCACGTACATGCACATTTGATGAATTATGAACATGTAAGTTTTAGATGATTACTGCCAGACTTGGGCTTGAAAATAATAGAATGATTAAAAGTCTGAGCGCTTTCGTTCGCGTTTGCTCAAAGCACGGAGATCCCGGGGGGGGGCTTGGGGGGGGGGTTTCAAAAACGATCCGCTCCATATTTGGTGAAAATAGCACTAAGACATGAGACACATGGACAGATGTTCAGGAAGTTTCAGGAAGTTATGCTGTAAGATCAGAAATATGTGGAAAGAAATAAAGAAAGAAAGAGAGAGAGAGAGAGAAAGAAAGAAAGAGAGAGAGAGAGAGAAAGAAAGAAAGAATTCCTTGTATAGCACTTTTAACAATGGCCATTGTCACAAAGTAGCTTCACAGAATTGTTAAAATAGTGGAAATAAATCACAACTGAAAAAGAGGATGGATTATAATTATCAGTTGGTTATTGACGAGCAAGTCGAGGGCGACAGCGGCAAGGAAAAACTCCCTGAGATGACAACAGGAAGAAACCTTGAGAGGAACCGGACTCAACAGGGAACCCATCCTCACTTAGATGATATAACAGATAATATAATCGTAAATCAGTCCCTGGTATATCTGTGAGGGAAATTTGTTTAAAGTTAATATAAAATCCACTTTCCTTGATGGAGACTCAGGTAAAAAAAAAAAAAAGAAAAAAAAAAGTACACATGGAAATTTAAGTGTCTTAACAGTTTAGGACTGAAAACTGTGAAAAACTGCCTGCATCAGCCAAGTCCAAGATCATCTCCATGTTCATCAAGTGGAACCATTCTAACTCACCATACACTGGCCACACAGGATCACTGACATGTGTAACTTGACAAAGAAAGAGAGAGAGAGCGAATTTAATTGAATTTACAAAAAAAAAAAAACACTTATTTACAGTTATTCAATATTCATTGGGAGCATTTTACTAAAATGTAATTAATTAATTAATTAATTAATTAATTAATAACTGTAATAAATACATGCATATGTTTACTTGTGCTCCATTAAAACACCAATTTCTTTCAAAAGAAATAAAGAAAGACCTTGATATAGAAACAAATAAATAAAAAAAATGAAGTGGTTACAGGTATAGCACTGAAGTAAAATAAAGAAAGACCTTGATATAGCATGAAAAAAGCAAGAAAGAAACCAAGCAAGCAATAAAACTTTTTGAATTCCATAAATTTTTTTTAAGAAAGCACAGTATGACAGTAAAATATTATATAAAAGTAAGTAATCATAACTAACCAATGAATAAAAAAGAAGAAAGAAAGAAAGAAAGAATTTATGCATAACAAAATGAATGAAACAAGAAAGAACAAAGACAACAGTGGGGGTGACAAGGATGGACTGAAATGAAAAAAGCCAGCAAGCAAGCAAGAAAGGATGAAAACATGGAAGAAATAAAGAAAGAAAGAAAGAAAGAAAGAAAGAACGCGTGAGTGCACTGCATATTTGGTGAATATATGTTGAGAGAGTTTGTCACTGAAACACACTCCCCGTGTAGGGAGGAAGGTTTCAGGTGCGTCACTGATGTTTGACGAGGACCATAAGAAAAGCTGCCAGACCTGAGCTGATAAAACAGCAGCGTTTCCCTCCAGTGGGATCCAGCCAGAGTATCTTGTGTGAAATGGAATGCGGGCATGTTTAAGGCCCAGTTCCCATACTGGTGAATAATAGAGAAGTGGTGTGTATCTGTAATGTGATCCAGTCCACCCACTCAGTGCAATATTCCAGAGCATAATCCAAATTACATTGCTATCACCTTCCATTTCATAAACAGTTAGTAATGGATGGAGGTGTCGCTTATCAGATGGAGGGCTTTCGGTGGCTCGCTCCCAGTTTGTTTAGTATATATTAAGGTCTGTTTAAATTAGAGAGCCAGACAGAGGAGCGTGGTCGAGGTGGAAAACCCGGGCTGAGGCTATAAGCGCTGTTATCAAAAGCAAAGGACATGTTCATTCCCGGTGTTTTCATTTCATCTGCAGGGGATTAGATAGCCATTTGTGCTGCGGCCAAGTTCCCCATCCGGAAATATAACTCTCCGGTCAGGACACGTTGGCTCGATCCCTGGAGGATCTAACGGATGGGGGATATAATGATCTTCATGACGAAGACGATGATGATAATGAAGGTGGTGATGATGAAGAAAACATTTCATTTTCCCCCTAAACTACAATTCCCAGATCTAACCAATTCCTGAATATTATTATTATTATTATTATTATTATTATTATTATTATTATTATTATTATTATCCACATTTTGTCACTATTTTACTATGGGATTATATAATCGATTTTATCATTTTTTATTTGAATGTTATTTTAGCATTTAATTTGTAGAAGTTTTTATTTTGCTAAACTCTATTGCATTTTTATTTATAAATTGTATTTCTTATTTTTAATTGCCATGAGGAATAATGAATTCTGCTTGATGAATTTTCCTTATTTCTGACAAGCCACTCCCTCCGTTACCCAATCCCATATTCCAATTCTATCTATCTATCACTGTGTCTGTTTATCTATCTGACTATTTCACTATGCTTTTGAAAATTCTCTTATTATGATAAATTGTCCATTTTAATATTAACATACTGCATTTATTTATGTTTCCCAGGAACTGAACTCTCAACCATGAAGGAACGAGTCCACAGTGCTACCAACGATGCCGTCGTGCCGTAATTAGTTTTTTTTCCCGCTTTTAAAGGTTACTGTAGTATGTTTTTAGCATTATTTCTTCTCCAAAGTATTACAACTGTATTACAATTTTATTCTACCTATTTATAATACTTTTCTTTTCATGATGGTAAGTAATGAATTCTGTTGTTAATGTTATTAATGTATTAAAATTAGAAATGTTGTCATGCCTCTTGTTCGTGTTCTCCATGAAGGTGACTCAAAGGTCATGATTTTCATTTCAGAACATCAGTTAAGCCTCATGTACTAGTGCCAGAAATGTAAATCATCATACAGTAACAAACGTTTGTGTGTCTACAATTCAGTAGTTTCAGTACCCAGCACTAGATTCCAGCCCTGGATTTGACCCACAGTGGAGTGTTTAACCTTTAAATAAATGAACTGCTTTCTTTATTAAACATTTATACACAACCTTAATACCATTTACTAGATGAGAGAGTTAACACAGTACTTTTTTTTTTTTTTTTTTTTTTTTACAGCACTTCAGTATATCTGAGAAAGAAACCTGAAACCCATCACTATAATCTACCTGCTGTAACATACACAATCTACTATATACTGTATATTTCTATCATTAACTAGCTAAATTTACGAACTGTAATTTCGGTACTGGTTAACCTTAGCTAATATTTTTTTTTCTTCCGTGAAAGCTTTAACGATTTTATCTTCAGGAAGTAAAATGCGTCTGTTTTTTGTAGTTTAGTGCATAATACTTGTCCTCGAGCGGAAATGTCAAAGTTGCCTCTCACCGTTGATTAGAGCATTATGTAGATGATTACTTAAGTAAAAGATTTGAGCGCCCGGTCTACCTCTGCCATGCGAAATTAGTGATTCCTAACTTTACTCACTGTTTTTAAACAATGTCGGAAAGTGTGAAAGGCGAACAGACCTGAGTGTGTACCGAGCTGTTTGACATTCTGAAGGTAAACTCTCGGTTAAAAGCGAGCCTGTGTAATTACGGCGGGGAGGAAGGGGAGGGGGGGTTAGTGGGGGGGGGGGGGGGAGGTTTTAGCTGAAGGAGCAGCAGGACATTAGAGACAAGGTGCACATGGCAAAGCATTTTACAGCTCAGGTAGACAGAGAATCAGCGCCGGCGTGCGCCCTTCCCGATCGGACACTTCCACGCTGGTGATTTATTCAGCGCGGTCCAAGGTGCCTTTCGAAATGGCGCATCCCAACAATTACAGTCACCTTTATTTATTTATTTATTTAATGTGTTTTTTTTTTTTTTTTTTTTTTCAGGAGGACTGCGAGACG
Source organism: Clarias macrocephalus (assembly GCA_011419295.1). Taxonomy (NCBI): domain Eukaryota; kingdom Metazoa; phylum Chordata; class Actinopteri; order Siluriformes; family Clariidae; genus Clarias; species Clarias macrocephalus. The sequence goes on from JAAGKR010002786.1 coordinate 26,100, forward strand.
GAATTAAGTGCTCGGAAGATGGCTACTGTGCAACGCTTGACATTTCACTAAAGCTAATTACATTTGTCATTTTCAATTCGGGTAAACAAACACACCTCGGTGTGTGATTAAGGTGTCAGTATTATCACACCAAGTTTTTCATGCTTCATCAACACACCCGGTAATCCAAATGCAAAGTACATGCAAAACAAGAACGAGTCAAATGTTCCAGTTATGTTATCTTACAATCTGTGTTGTCATGCCATCACTGACTTATCCAGACTTAGCACAGGCCTCTCCTCTCCTCTCCTCTCCTCTCCTCTCCGCTCATCTCAAAGTGCCTTTCCCGGTTGGAAGACATTGAAGATAATTTACAAGCTGGTCACAACAGGTTTCTTTTTTTCCTCCTTCACTCCCAGAGGATCAGATTCTGCCCTTGTTATCTCTTGTTCCCATAAACCCTCAGTCCATAATGACCAGCCTACGAAACCAAGTGTATCGCTCCACAGAGGGAGGCGCACGCAGTAAAGTCAGCATTAGCCACAGAATCAGGCCTGATTGAGGTGAGCTCACTAATGACGCCTCATCATGGACGTCACGTCTGAGAAAGACTTTGCTCTTTAAAAACTCGACCGCACCCCGTGTCTCAAAAAAAAAAAAAAAAAATTTAAAAAAATCATCTGAACAATGTAGAAAGTGTATGAAGAGGTGTTGCATCAGTAGAAAGCATTATATTTATCCATTATAATATGTATTGCTGATAGTTATTCCTAACTATCAGCAATAGCGATGGACAAGCAACTGTGTTTCCTGTCATCCAAAAACCACATTTTAAAGCATTACTATTTCTAGTGAAGACAAATTAATTCTATGAACAAGTTTGACCCTAATGGCTTTCCATAATTGCAGCGCGGCTACCCGGCTGTGTGTAATAACGGCACGATTAACGCGGATAATAGGATGGCCGAGGAAACATCACCAGGTGTGCCGAACGGCAAGTTTTACTATAAAAAGCTTCTAGATGGAAGATCGGATAAAAGCAAAGATTTTGTATGCTCCAGCTACCTTAAAGTGGACTATTTTTACGTGAATATATTAGCTGTAGGACATGAGAGTGGTGGCTCAGGTGTCTAAGGCTCTAGGTTATTGGTTTGTGGGGCTGAGGATCTGGGTTCAAGATGCTATATATATATATAAATATATATATATATATATATATATTTTTTTTTTCATATACAACATGTATATTTTCATTTTGATTATTTTAGAATAATTTTTTCCATGTAATTTATAAACCATAGATCTATGAATTTATGTTCTAATATAATATTTGATAGATATTGTGTAGGGGCAGGGGGGCATTTTAGTGCATAACAGCATCATAAAACACAATCACTGAATTCAGTGCTGGTCCTATTGGAGAGATTTTCATTTTGTTTAATGTTAAAGTTTAAGATATTCTAAAACTGCACAATCTGTTTCCTCTAACTTTTTTGCCATGCATTTCTTTATTCTACCATACTATATAATACTATATAATAACATTTTACAATTGATTAATCAATGGACCAATGATTAATCAATTATCGTGATTAATCTGTGACAGTGATTGACAGCACAATCAATGTATATACAAAACGACAGATGAGGCAGAAGCATATATATTTATTCAATTTGTTTTGTTTTCACTTTACTCTGTTTAATGCTGCTGCTTCTTTGCCTCTAAGTAGTACTTCACATTGCATCATTCTTATCACCCCACTGATGACGGATTGCTTGAACCCAGCAGTCTCGTTTTTAAGCTCTACACAGATGTGAGATCCATAGATCTTTATCCTTCTAGCTAATTTCATCATGGGCCGTCATTACTAACGATATGTACAGTGCGTATCGCCCGGCTTCCTGTTTGCATAGTAACAACTCAACCAAAACAAAGCCCATCTGCGCCCATGTGTCTGGATTCCAGCAGACTCCATTGATTTCCCCCGACTAGCACAGCTGATTCAACTTATCAGTTCATTACCAGGTGTGTAAGAGCTGGGGAAAATGATCAAACCCTAGCTGGCCCTCAATTAGCCCTCCGTTTACGCAAGCCTTAATTTAAACCAGGTCCTGTCTCAGATACGGTGCTGTACAGCTGCCGCTCAGTTTGCAACGGTCTCGTGTTCCTTTGCTGCTCAAACGCACCTGAGTCAGCTCATAAACTGCGTGGAAATTAGCTGAATCGATCTGGATACAATTATTCGAGAGCCACTTACTACTGCGGATTGTATTAAAAAGAACATGAGGTACCGAGTGAGACCCAGCAGAATCACGACAAATGAGCTGCTAATATGACAGATTTATCATGCTTATATTGCAGTCTGAGGAAATCAGTTCCTATGATGAAGTTTGGACATTTTCTCCAGTAAGTAAAACCAAAAACCATATAGAATCAAGGAATTATTATTGGGAGACTTATTCAAGGAAATGTTACTATTATTATTATTATTATTATTATATGAATGGAATGTTATGAAACATAAGAATGTACAGGTACAGTAGAGAGAATGTAGCGAGATTTTATATAAGAATTTCAGATTAGACAAAAGAATAAAACAATTTAGGGAATCATTTTTGACCTCAATCCTCATCACAAATAAATGATGCATAACTTGTTGCAAACGTGTGATAGGGACACGTCTGTCTGTGGGAAATGTACCCATAATCATTCGCCAACACCACAGAAACTCAGCCGGGAGTTATTGCCTCATCCCCCATACAGTCCTGACCTCCCGTCTACAAGCCATTTCCACATGTTTGGGCCATTAAAGCAGTTCCTGGGAGGCCAGCGTTTCAGACGTGAAGCCGTCAGTTTGATTGTGGCTCTGTTATTTGATTGTGCAGGGTAACAGAACACAGTTATGCGAGTAGAAATGCGCAAACCAAAGTCCCAGTTTGACTTGAACGCGCCTCATACTAAACCCAGTTCTTTCATGTCATATGTTTGTAGAATAGGTATCAGAATCAGAATCAGAATGTTGACACACACAAGGAATTTGGTATACTATACACATACAGGGGTTGGACAATGAAACTGAAACGCCTGGTTTTAGACACACAATAATTCATAGGTATGGTGTCGGGCCTCCTTTCGTGGCCAATACAGCATCAATTCGTCTTGGGAATGACAGATACAAGTCCTGCACGGTGGCCAGAGGGATTTTGAGCCGTTCTTCTTGCAGAATAGTGGCCAGGTCACTACGTGATGCTGGTGGAGGAAAATGTTTCCTGACTCGCTCATCCAAAACACCCCAAAGTGGCTCAATCATATTTAGATCTGGTGACTGTGCAGGCCCTGGGAGATGTTCAACTTCACTTTCATGTTCATCAAACCACTCTGTCACCAGTCTTGCTGTGTCACCGCCTTCAGGATACAATGTTTCAACCACTGGGTGCACATGGTCCTCCAGAATGGTTCAGTAGTCCTTTTGCAGTGACTCCCATCTAGCACAAGTATTGGGCCTACAGTAGGGAATGCCATGATATTGCAGCCCAAACCATCACTGATCCACCCTCATGCTTCACTCCGGGCGTGCAACAGTCTGGGTGGTACAGTCGCTTCTTTGGGGCTTCTCCACACCGTAACTCTCCCGGATGTGGGAAAGACAGTGAAGGTGGACTCATCATTTCACATTGACCACATCCCAAGATTTCACTGTTTGCACCATTGAAACCGACATCTGGCATTGGCACGAGTGACCAAAGGTTTGTCTATAGCAGCCCGGCCATGTACATTGACCCTGTGGAGCTCCTGACGAACAGTTCTGGTGGAAACAGGAGAGTTGAGATGCACATTTAATTCTGCAGTGAGTTGGCCAGCTGTGGTTTTATGTTTTTTGGATACAATCCAGGTTAGCACCCGGACATCCCTTTCAGACGGCTTCCTCTCGCGTCCACAGTTACTCCTGTTGGATGTGGTTCGTCCTTCTTGGTGGTACGCTGACGTTACCCTGGATACCGTGACTCCTGATACGTCACAAAGACTTGCGGTCTTGGTCAGAGATGCTCCAGCGAGACGTGCACCAACAATCTGTCCTCTTTTGAACTCTGATATGTCACCCATAATGTTGTGTGCATTGCAATACCTTAAGCAAAACTGTGCTATTACTCTGCTAATTAAACTCTGCTCGAACTGGTGGAACGTGCAATCAATGAAGATCGGCCACCAGGCTGGTCTAATTCAGCCATGAAAGCTCCAACACTAAATTGGCCAGCGTTTCAGTTTTATTGTCCTATCCTCTGTATATCCTGAGTTTGTGCAGTAAAGTGTACATAAAGTTGCAAGGTAGGGCAAGTAGCCCTGTGTGCATCATATAGACTATAATAGATAGTGCAAAAAAAGCAAGTAGTAGCAACGTAATGTGCATGTAGGGAGTTTGTTGGAGGCTTGGTGGTGCTTTTACACAATATCGAGTACGATACTGGATGTTAGATTTTGCAAATAACAATGATTTAAAGATGGTTGTAAGATCCAGTTCAACTGTTTATGACTGTTATGTTTATACAGGAATACTATATACCGTATATACTATATCCTGTTCATTTTGTATGTATTTTAATCAACTACAGCCAACAGATGTAAATAATAAGCTGCACATTTGTTTGCTTTAAACGAACAACCATTAATTATTTACCTTTTAAAACATTAATCAATCTATGTTTGCAAACTGTTCAGTTGCGAAAGAAAAAGAAAAAGAAAAAAGAACTCCCCCGCAGGAAGTTCAGAAATCTGTAAAACTGGCAACTCGGATGTAGTCCCAGCCTTTTGCTTAGTGATACCATCAGGAGAAGAAAAAAAAAAACCCCAACAAAAACAAATCTGGCAACCGTGATGTAAAAATGTCACTCCGCGCTTCTCGATTAATCTTTGGCTCTCAGTCCAGGGTGCCAGAGAGACGTCATGTAACATTTGCCGAAATTAAAATGAGTGAAAGCCATTTCATTGGATTTTACATGCATGAAAGCATACATGCCCCCTCACGGTGCCTTTCACTCGCATTTTAACCCTTTGATCTTTAGCCACGCCGACCAATCTGCGATACTGACCCTGTTTTTTGCACCATTTAGTAATTTGGGCAAAACATCAAGTCAGAAATATCTGTTAAACATGTATTTGAAGAAACTGTCAGGTTAAAAAAAATGTCAACCAAAACTGCAATCCAAAATAATCCAGATGGATAAGCTTGTGTAATTTGCCAAAGCATGGTTTATAGCAGGATTTAGCAAAATTTGCTCAACAGCAGAACAAAATTGAGTCAATATTTGCACAAGGCAACAGAAAGTAAATGAAAACCTTTCCTGTAGTTGCTGTCGATGTCAGTTGAATGAAGGATGTCGACACTCCTTTTCTCCTTTCCTGAATAAATGAAGCATGTACAGTATTGAGATTACCGACCAAGACCAATGCAAGTTGTCACTTCATTAGAAAAGAGATTAGGGATGTATTTACAGTGTACAAGTTACAGTAGGAATGAAACACTCTCACTCGCTCATCCCACTTCATCCTGTCGACTTAGGGCACGAGGCGGGGTACACCTTGGACAAACACACACATTCACACACATTACAGGCACTTTAGGAACACCAACTAGGCTAATCTGCATGTCTTTGGACGGTGGGAGGAAACCGGAGTAACCGGAGGAAACCCACCAAGCACAGGGAGAACATGCGAACTCCATGCACACAGACCCCGAGGTGAATGAAAAACACCACAATTAATGTGTTATAGGAAATTAATCAGTAAATTTAGCATGCTAATTATTTTCTAGTATTAGCCTATTACAGTTAAATCATAAAAAAAATGCATTACAAAGTGACCCTTTGCACTTTTTTATCTACTTATACAGTGTCGATTTTAAAGTCTGTTGGGGCTCAAGGCAAAAATGTGCAGGAGACTCACCAAAACGCATTCATCACCGATATCTAAAATAATAAACAAGTTCATCATCCCTCTGGGGCCCCCTACTGGCCCGGGGCCCTGAGCATGTGGATGCCTTGTCTGTTGACAAGCAGCGCCTCCGTGCTTAAAGTGAAATTTCACTTCCATTTCGGCTCGCAGCTCTAAAGAGGGATTCATTCGTAAATATTTCTTTTTATCTTTAAGTTAGTAAGACTGGAAAAGTGTGTGTCTTACTTGAGAGTCGACAAAGCACAAATCCCTCCATCCTGACCAAACAAAATCAGTCATGGGGTAATTATTTGACTTGGATAGGAAAGAGGAAATTACAGAAATAATCATTTAGTACAATAATCCAGTCTGTCATTTCGTGGTTTAAAATTGTATCATGTCATTTTATTTTCTCAATTTATCAAGATATTTATATTTACATTTACGGCATTTGGCAGACTCCCTTATCCAGAGCGACTTACTGTACATTTATCTTCATCTCCATCTGAGCAGTTGGAGGTCAAGGGCCTTGCTCAAGGGCCCAACAGTGGTAGTTTGGTAGTCCTGGGACGTGACCCTTTCTTAGCCACTGAGCTCCCCTTGCTCCCCAAAGCAGCTACTAATATTTATCAGGTCTTGTGGTTGTTATGTTGGAAATAAAAGACAGACAAATCTGAGAATATTCTCACCAAGAAGCCTTTTTTTTTTAGATCTGAATGAGAAATAATATAGTGGGACACATATAGGTTTGTGTGTCTTTCACAGCCTCGATGGCGGCGACTTGATTACCAGATACCGACGCACCCATTCTGGATGATGGACCAGCAGCTGAAATGGCCTCGTTCAGTGCCGAGCAGTGCCGCATGACCCGCCGTAAACCGACCGGCAAAGCATCTCGGCGTGCAGGTGGGAGCGCGCGCCGGGGAGTTAATCACGATGGACGGCTTTGACGGGCGCCAAAAAGCTGCAGCCGGGCATCCATTAAGCATTGAAATATCCCGACAGGGGGAAAAGAGGCCGTGTCGCGTCTTTGTTTCAGTGATTTTTACATCCTCGATCATCTGTGGCATTAGATCACCTCAGCACTTCCCCTTGTGGATTTATGGCTCGGGCTAAAACCTAATTTACGCCCTAATGGCTCCCCCGGCTGTCGTACTGGCATTCTGACAGATGCGTTCTGCAGGAGCGTTTCTTATCCGGACGCGGAAAACCTAACTGATTCGTTCAAATATACAGTAGTGCACCTTTTGTCGCCTGCAGATAGAAAAGTAATTACTCCAGCCTTTAAGAGTGTTTGGCTAAAACCCTATCTGGAAGGCGGTTTGTTTTAAGAGATTTACAGGCAGATCCGAGCTGCTGTTGTGCGATGATGCTTTTCAGGTCGGCTAGCGCGGTGGAGAGAGCGAACAGAGGCAGAATGATGTGCCCCCCGCTAGATGTTTTTCTCACCTCCTTGTTCCATTACAAGTGCACGGTGACCCCCTGCGGCGTAGCCTGTTCCATCGGGCTAACTTCATCTTACCGGGAGGCACGAGATGGATTGACTGAAGCAGCGCCGTCAATCAAAGGCAGCCTTTCTGATAACAGCGTGCGCTGGAAACGCATTGGCATGCAAGAGAGACACGGGGATGAACCAGACAATCGTCAAAAATCAATCAACCTCTGACCCGCCTTCTCCTAAATGATGGTTCGACGTTGCAGCTCACGCTTTCTCGCATCACAGAGTCCCTCCGTGGCCTCACATCAGCGACGAGAGACAACAACGTCTGACAAACTTCAAAAACTGCTCAGACTATTTCAAAACTCCAGATTGGAAGAAAAGAAAAAAAAAAAAAAAAAGACAGAATCGGTACACAAAAGTTCCGCGGGAGGCTGAAGTGATAACTAAGCATGTTAACAATCGTTGATGTAAAAATGATTATAATATTCAACATCAATCCGATAAACGGAGGAAACCATGAAAAGAAGCGTTAATTAAAAACACAGACGCTGAAATTCAGGGAAGAAAGTGGAACGAGACTTGTCAAGTCTGTGTTTCTTAAGTGCGTCCAGCCGGCATGGAGCCTCTGAAGGCTGGTATTTCGAATACATTTATTTGGCATGATGATTTCAGGGTGAAAAAAAAAAAAAAAAGTACCAGTCAGCCAACACTTGTTTCTTTGCAGCAGAATGCTGATCGCATTGAAAAGTATATATTTTGGTATTTGTAAAAGCCTGGCATGAAATTGAAATTTTTTAAAATTTATTTATTTATTTATTTATTTATTTATTTTCGACCATCATACAGTACAATAACACTGGCTTTCCATCACTAAAGAATATGGTTTTCAGGGTCAGTCCGAGATTAATGGCATTCTCAGGCATCCTCGCACACAATATAGCTTTTTAAATGCAGCTTCTCTTTTAACAGCGTGTAATTTACACACACACACACACACACACACACACACACACACACACACACACACACACACACACACACACAAGAAAAAAAAGAGTACCAAAAAGGGAAACAGAAGGGGCTTGTTTTGTTTCTGCCAGAAGAGATCGGTGTCACTCTCAGTTCCTTCAGCAACAATATGAGCTGCCGCAGCGGGAGGATGCCAGCATTCCAGCCATGTACAGCTACTTTCCAAACGCTTAGAACTGCATGGCAAAGACACCTTTGACTTCAAGACCAAACAACAACAACAAGATCTATTTTGCTGGAAATTTCTCAAGGCTTTTTACTTTCTCTCTCCATCTCTCTCTTTAAAAAAAAAAAAAAAAAAAAGAAAAGAAAAAATCCCCCAGAGGAGCACGAAGCTATGATCTAGCAGTGTGATGTTATTCCAGTGAAACTGCATATCACATATCAAATATCATTTCCAGTGTGGCTCAGGATGCAGAGGCACCTTGAAATGTGCAACAAGGTAGGCAATATTCCAGAGAACAAACAAACAAACAAAAAAAAAAAAAGCGTGCCTTCATTAACAAAAGGCAAGGCATATATATATATATATATATACTGGTCCTTCTCAAAAAATTAGCATATTCTGATAACGTTCATTATTTTCTGTAATGTACTGATAAACATTAGACTTTCATATATTGTAGATTCATTACACAGAACTTGAAGTAGTTCAAGCCTTTTATTGTTTTAATATTGATGATTTTGACCTACAGCTCATGAAAACCCCAAATTCCTATCTCAAAAAATTAGCATATTTCATCCGACCAATAAAAGAAAAGTGTTTTTAATCCAAAAAAAAGTCAACCTTCAAATAATTATGTTCAGTTATGCACATTATTATTATATGGAATAATGAACTTCATCAGAATAGGCAAATTTTTTGAGAAGGACCAGTATATAAAATACATGCTCATGAGTCAGTTGATGATAGCGTCTGAAACTTGCTAATTTGTCAAAGTACATTTCAATTTGTATGGAAGGTTGGAAAGGTTCATTCAAATCCGACCATATAATTCTCACTTTCTCGAAATCTCATATATGTTTTTTATTTTATTTTCGGTGGCGCTGTGGTTTAGTGATTAGCACTGTCACCCCTCACCTCCAGGTTCCGGGTTCGATTCCCAGCTCGAGTCTGTGCGTGTGGAGTTTGCATGTTCTTCCCCGCGCTTGGTGGGTTTCCTCCATCATTTCAAAGTCATGCAGATTATGTTAATTGCCATTCCCAAAATCGCCTATAGTGTGTGTGAATAAGCGTATGCGTGTGTGCTCTGGGATGGATAGGCACCTTGTCGAGGTTGTACTCTGCTCGTGCCCTAAGTCTCCTGGTATTGAGGATAAAGCGGCATTAGTGAAATCTCACATATTTACACTACAAAAAATTATACACTTCTCAGCCATGAGATTAAAAACATTAACATTAAAATTACCAAAATGTTGGGTTCACCATGAATGACTGCCAGGACGTTGGCGGTGGATCCATTGGGTGCTGTACATTGTAAAAAATAAATTTACCGTAAATTTTACGGTAAAAAAACGGCAGCTTTGGTTGCCAGAAGTTTACCATAAATAAAAGGAAGCCACATTTTTGGTTGTACAGGATTACACTGTATGTTCTATGGATTTTAATTGTTTCTTTTTTTTTCAAGCCTGGCCAGGAATCGAACCCAGACCCTGGTGGTGCAAAGCGACGGTGTCCACTACACTACCGCGTTTGCTGTGCTATTGTTGTCGTTGCTGGACTTCCTCGGTTTTCCCGCGTCCCCCGCACGACTTGCACTCCGACAACGACAACGTTTATGTAGCAAGCACAGTAGTGTAGTGGTTAGCACTGTTGCCTTGCGCCGCCAGGGTTTGGGTTTGATTCCCAGCCAGGTTTGAAAAAAAAAACAACAATTGAAATCCACAACTGCCAGTTTTTTACAGTAAAATTTACGTTTATTTTTTACAGTGTAGGATTAGGTTTGTTGGGTTGATGCGTCCCATGGGTGCTTGATTGGGTTGGGTTTTGGCCTTCCTATCATGACCAGCATTGACCTGTTTTCTGCAATTCATGCTGCATTAGTCTAATTAGATATTTCTGTTTGATTGGCAGTTAGGTTATCTACATGGAATACGGTGTAGTCTAGTTGATTTTTTAATTTTTTTTTTATAAAGTTCATTCCTTTGACACCATCCATCTTCTCAATCCTAGGTGAGACTAGTTTTCCGTGCGTCTCAGTCTTGGTGTCCATCCTGATTATATGGTCTGCACATGTCGATTCTATCATCTGTAAATAAACATTATAAGGTTTAGGTTCTATTGTATACAGTTTTCCCCTGAGATTGTACCAGAGGATACGGCCTTTGGTCCAAGTTGGCCTGGGTGAGACTTGGGTGCCCATGAACCTTACACCAGATGTTGGTTGGTCATCAATGCTGTGCACTTCACCTGGTGGTGTTTTTAATGTTACAACTACTCCTACCATTACTACTACTACTACTAATAATAATAACAACATTAATACCATTAGTGCTTGGACTCCTAAAATAATAGAATATTATGTATACGCACATATTTTGGCCCCAAGTTAGAGTAGTAACCGTAATAATATTAATACACTAATAAACATTTGATATAATCGTTTGATTATAATTGTTATTTAATTTAAAGTTAAGCGCTACCACATGTCATGTAATGTCGTCCTCTTTGTAAATGTCAAGCCGTTAACAGAACCTGTACCATACTGGTAATCATTTTTCACATGGCACTTCCAGGAATTTCCTATGGGGGGCGATAGTGCAAGATGCTGATGGTACTGAGTAGCTGATTTGTGTATGTTTGTGTGTGTGTAGAGGTCAGGGTCAGGGGGGAGTTAATTTGGGCTTCCAAGCACATGTTCACCCCCCTCTTCATGCCCCAGTCCTGCTGCAAGGCACGGATTAGCCTGACACACACTGGCTAGAGTTACACGACACGGCTACCACTAACAAGCCGCCTTCTGTCTGAAGCTACATTCTGACTTGGGGGGGTGTGTTTCTGTGTGCGCAGGTGCTGCTACCTGTGCCTGTGATTCTCTGTGCGCTTTTGGGTTATCTGAAACCCTTCGGTCTTGTTGGCTGCTCAACCCTGAACTTCCAAATTCCAGCGGTGAAGCAGCAGTGATTTCAGACTTTCATAAAGAAATGAGAACTGTGTGCAGGAAATGAGGAAGCTTGAAGGACACCTGAAGGACGTTTGCCAAATTCCGCAAACGTGCCGTGCCACCATATCTTTGTCTTTATATTCAAATGTTTGTATCTGTGTTTGGTTTTAAATTCAGATGTGTCTTAAATCATATAAAAAAAAAATAATTTTTTTTCATACTTAATTTGAGCCTTTTGATACCCAAACGCAATAAATGACATTCACTGAATTGCATTAATTTTGGAAAGATTGTTTGCCATGCATCACAAAGCTGTCTTGTTATTTTTTACATGTTATTTTTAAACCTCCAGGTCCGAGGCAAACCACATAAACACTTAGCAGCCACATTTTTGAGCAAAAGCTGACACGTCATGACGAGACAATCGCATCGCTTCTTTCTGTCACATGATCAGCGATGTGAATCGACATGCCCCGCAAAACAGCGGCTGCCGGGAGTGAATGAAATGTGTTTAATGAATTTTTTGAGACTGTTGAAGCCGAGAAAAAGGACGTGTACACTCTGCCGTCACTCCAGCAGTAACAAATGATAGGTCTGCTGTGCTTGATACGTTCTGTTAAATAAGACATTATGCTATCTGGATGTTGTGCGAACACTATGTTATAAAGTTAACAAAGTCTCTTTTCCTCCTCTTTCTTCTGTTATCACCCTTGGAGCCATGATACACTTGCAATAATATAACAGAAAGCAGAGAGATAATGTTATATGATTGATCTATGTATAAGAGACATGAGATGTGAGTGGTGTGTGTGTGTGTGTGTGTGTGTGTGGGGGGGGAAGCTGTTGCATTCAGTTTTTATCAGGTTCTGTCTGCTAAAACTTTACATGTTGGCTCTGTACAGGTACTCGACACGTTAAACAGTGTTGTGTAGGGTAGTGATTAGCACTGTCGCCTTGCACCTCCAGGGTCCGGGTTCGATTCCTGGGTTCCTGTGTGCATAGAGTTCGCATGTTCTCCTAATACAGTAATCCTGTATTTAGGGTCACGGGGGGGACCTGGAGCCTATTCCTGAGACACAAGGCGCGGTACACCCCGCACAGGGTGCCAATCCATCACAGGGCACACACTCACACACACACACACACACACACACACACACACTCATTCACACACTACGGCCAATTTGGGAATGCCAATTAGCCTAACCTACAGGAAACCCACCAAGCACGGGGAGAACACATGCAAACTCCAGGCACACAGAGACTGGAATCGAACCTGGCCGGGAATCGAACCCGAACCCTGGAGGTGCCACTAAACCAATACACCACCGTGCCACCAAACTAAAACTCACTAACATTGATACTGAGCTGCATACTTAAATAACCACAAAGACAACTGCAGGTTGATTTATCCACTCTTGCCAACAAATCTGCAAGAGGTGGATTTATAGCTTTTTGAAAAATCGTGCAAAACTCACACTGATATAACCCAAAATGTGCCACAAAATATTTTTTTACAATTTATGCTTTTTAACACCATTGTGACTCAAAGGGAAAATGCACAAAATATTACATTTATAGTAATATTAATTTGCAATAAAAAAAAGAAGAAGAAAATGAAATAAAGTTATCTCATTTTGCTGCAAAACTCTTCATTGGACTCCACAGATGTAGAAATGGCCAGACTGTCAGCATGGTACGTGCTGTTTGTTTTTGACAGCTCCTCGTCCTCAGCTACATCACTCAAGTTAGTACAGTAACTAGACACAATTAGAGATATGCACCGATCTTCTTGTGGAGCTTTTATGTTTGCTTGCACCTCCATGCAATAGCCGAATTTAACTACCTGACCCTGTCTAGGCCGGTCCTAAAGATGAGTGAATGAAATGCATTATGTAGCCACATACTCTCATGTTCACAAACAATACATGGTCGCAAGGTCTATTTTCGTCTTTCAAGCTTCGTATCTGATGGCTGGCAACAAGAAATGACAAAGCTCTGGTCTTGTATATCTGTTTAAACCTGGTGATTTCAAATAACATATTCACATCCGGTTACATATCCGGAGTTTTGGTATCGAAAGCGACAACAAATTAACCATTCCTTAAGTAGCAAATATTTCCACTCCTCTGTGCCTGATATTATAACAATAAAAATCTAATCAAATCCCTACAGCAATCTATCCCATAATCACTGTGTTGCAGCGTTTCTCCAAGGCACAGCAGTAGTTTTCCTTCTGCTGAACATAAATTTAAGAGCCGTGCAATTTTAGTTCTCGTAAGCTCTTAGCCGTCTTGCATTGTAAACATTCATTTCCATCTTGCATTTCATATGGGTGATTTTTCAAACCCATATAATCAGTTACAAAACAAAATGTCACCGTGGAAACGAGCCAGACTCACCGAAGAAAAAACAACCTGCTTAAAAATTAATAACAGAGAGCCATGCATTATACAAGTCCAAACAAAATAAGGTCAGTTTGAAATCACCTTATGCATTAACCATTTAAAAGGGCTTGTACGTGGATGTGAAACAGGAATGGGAACGGAAGCAGGCCTGTTGCGCTGTCATGTTGGAACCATGCCGGTCCTCACCTACTGATCACATCGACCCCCCAATCCCCCCACCCCCGTCCCTAAAGAGCAGAGTGCAATCCACACAGAGCGGTACTGAAGACCTACAGAATGTATGCTCGGTGTAATCACTGGTGCAAAACCATGTCAGAATGATTTAAGTAACGAGGCAAAAGGTTATGTAATTAGATTGCTTTGAGAAAATCTGATCACTCTTGACATTGACACATGATACTGTTTGTAATGCAGCATCCTGTTGAAGCACCTCATTCAGATGAATGAATAAATAAAGCTGTTATAAGAAAAATAATCAGCCCTTTAGGTGGTGTGATGCGCCGTGACACGAATTATCAAGAGCACACAAACGAGCTTTTCGGTTGATGTTCTTAAATAATTAATCAATGATTAGACAATTATATAAAGCTTGTAAAAAAGTCGAGATTCAAATGAAATGTTCTGGTTGTGTTCAATCTACAGGCATTCAAGTTCAAGTTTAAGTCAAAAGCTTAACTGCAGTTGAATATCAATGCTCCTTGTAATGTATCACGTTGTAAGGTAAAGCTGACCACGATAAAACGAAAACACGGTGTCAATTAAAACTACATATCTTTCACTAACGAATCGCTATAGTACATGTACACAATGAAAATAAATGACGTGAAATTTTGCACAAGTTATAATAGATGTAGAGAAACAAAACTTATATACCGGCAATGTTATTCTGTGGGCGAGCCAAATAATGGAATGTTAATGAGCCTCATTTATCAATCTCGTAGGTTCTCTCGTAGTGAACGTTGTGTCGATGTTTTCATAGACCTTACTAAATAAAAACGGTTACTTCCAGATTTACAAACGTTTCAATCCCGGTGATTTCATTCATGCTCGCATGCATATGTTGACTGTAAATAAGCCTTGAAATTAAAAAATGTGCTCGATTTACATTTAGTCACAACCACAAAAAGAGCTGAACAACAAAATGTCAACTAAGCAGTGATAGAGTCCCTCCTAAGGGCAGCGTGTACTAAATCTTCCATTAATGCAGCTCGGCCACTGCAGCGTGTCAGATACCGACACATGCTAACCCTGCCTACTTTTATAGGGTGTCCTTACTTTTGCCATAGTTTAATTAACGGTTATAATTATTCGTCTTAATTTATAGATGTCATAATAAAAAAAATTTAAATGGGTCAGAATAAAAAACAGCAATGTTGGTATTTCAGGGCAGCAGAATAAATAAATAAATAAAATAAATAAATAGTAATATTATTATGTGATTAGAACAAACACATCCCAGGATACTGTCAAAAATATGTTGAACAGGTTTATATATATCATAATCGTAATATGTATATAGTACAGTACTATTCCACTTGTTATGGTACTCCTTGGTACTTAATATGGTACTTATTTTCAGCAGCTATCTAACATTGTTCAGACATACCGTATTAGATACAGTGGCTACCAAAGTTCACCAAGTATAGTCTACTGGTATTGTATAGTACAAGCAGTACCATATTCTACTGTAAATACCTGCTGAACTTTGCAAACCACTGTGGTAACCAATAAGTGCCATGATATTCACTAAGATATTAACCTTCGGAGGGTACCATAACAAGTAAAATGGCACTACAGATGTTTCAATATAAATATTGCCATTAAGGTACATAAACATGTACAGTACAACATATTCTTGACAGCATCCTGTTCCTTACTGTAGTACCGTAATATGTTACATGTTAAAATCATGTATAGATTCTATATAGAGACTATATAGAACCATGTGCCATAGTGTGTGGTAACATTACCATAGGACTGTTAAAAATGCCATGGTACATATTCCATGGGATTTTTAAATTTGATTGATTGATTTATTTTATGGGCTCATATAACAGTAATGTTAGCATGTGAGGATAGCAAAAACATCATCTAGCTGTAATGTTACCACAGCAAAATAATCATATAGTAGTAATGCTAGCAGGTGGCACAGTGGTGTAGTGGTTAGCACTGTTGCCTTGCACCTCCAGGGTCCAGGTTCGATTCCCGTCTCTGTGTGCATGGAGTTTGCATGTTCTCCCCGTGCTTGGTGGGTTTCCTCCGAATACACCGGTTTCCTCCTACATTCCAAAGACATGTAGGTTAGGTTAATTGGCGTTCCCAAATTGTGTGTGTGCCCTGCGATGGATTGGCACCCTGTCCAGGGTGTATCCTGCCTCGTCCCAGTCTCCTGGGATAGGCTCCAGGCTCCCCGTGACCCTGAATACAGGATTAAGCGGTATAGATGATGAGTGAGTGAGTAATGCTAGCATGTGAGGATTACAAAAATAATCATACACTAGTAATGTTAACATGTGAGGATTGCAAAAAAAAAAAAAAAATTAATAATGTTAGCATGTACATTAGTAATGTGAGGATTGTTAGCATGTGAGAACAGCAAAAATAATCATACACTAATAATTTTAACTTGTGTGGATAACAAAAATAATCATACACTGGTAATGTTAGCATTGTTAGCATGTGAGGACAGCAAAATTAATCATACACTATTACTTTTAACTTGTGAGGATAACAAAAATAATCATACATTAATAATGTTAGCATTGTTAGCATGTGAGGACAGCAAAATTAATCATACACTAATAACTTTAACTTGTGAGGATAACAAAAATAATCACACACTAGTAATGTTTGCATGTGAGAACAGCAAAAATAATCATACACTAATAATTTTAACTTGTGAGGATAACAAAAATAATCACACACTAGTAATGTTTGCATGTGAGAACAGCAAAAATAATCATACACTAATAATTTTAACTTGTGTGGATAACAAAACTAATCATACACTGGTAATGTTAGCATTGTTAGCATGTGAGGACAGCAAAATTAATCATACACTAATAACTTTAACTTGTGAGGATAACAAAAATAATCACACGCTAGTAATGTTAGCATGTGAGGACAGCAAAAATAATCTAAACAATTTAAATAAACATATCGCAGTAATGTTAGCATGCTAAGAGATGATAATAATCATATAGAAGTACAGTTAGCATGTGACAATAGCACACACATTATACAACAAAACTATTAGCTTGTGGGGATCGTGTAGCAGTAGTGTTAGCATGAGGAGAATGCAAAATGAATGTACTACAGTAAAATTAGCATAGAGTATAATGAAGGCAAAATAATCATAAAACTCTTCAGTTATCACTTCAGGATAGCATAATGACTTTTTAGAAGTAATGTAAGCATGTTAAGAGGGGGAAATAATCATATAGCAGTACAATTAGCATATAAAGAATAGTAAAGCATTATATAACAGTAATGTTAGCATGTGGTGATAGCAAAAAGAATTATACGACAGGAATGTTAGCGTGTGAGGATAGCTAAATAATTTTATAATAGCGAAGTTGGCATGTGGGGATAGCAAAAATCTAAACAGTAACATTAGCATATGGGTTAGAGGAAGTAGGAATTTAGCACCGGTGATTTTGGCAGGATCATAAAATTCTGTTTTGACTAAGCAAAAAACACACAGAGCCTTTTTTTGTAAGGTGTATTTTTTTTTCTTTTTCTTTTAATGGCCATGATATAAGTGATATAAATGAGAAAATGGAAGAGGAAGCTAATCTCTTTTGCCTCTTCATTATTTCCGAACACAGGGCTGCTTCATTGTGCGTTATCTATTACATAATCCCCGTAATCTCTTGTTTTAGCATCATAATGCGATTCAGAAATGCAGATTTTGACCTCTACAGTACTTAGACCCAATATCACAGCTACGTGTGAATAAATTACAGTCGCTGGAGTGATTGAACCCAGATGCTGTAGCCATACTGTAAGAGTATGCATGCGCGCGTGTGTGTGTGTGTGTGTGTGTGTGTGTGTGTATGGTGTGTTCCACACTGCCATTTTGCTAATGATTTGGCACTGAAAGTCTGGGGACAGATGGGGAGTGCAGGCGTTCCATTGAATAAAAAATGAAAGACACATTTCCTGTGATGAGCAAAAAAAAAAAAAAAAAAAGAAGAGAGAGAGCCTGCCTTTTTGAAACTTTAGACTCTACCACGTGCTGCAGAGAAGAAAGAGAGAAAAAAAATAAGAAAAGCAGAAGGAAAATGAGAAGGGAGTTAATTGCATTCAGCACCTTTCAGAGTAAACGCTATACAGTGACAAATTCATTGCATTTAATCGCTCAGGCAATGATGTAGTAAGACATCTGGACCTGAAAAAATATTTAAGGTAATTAGAGACATCTTTTTTTTCCCCTGCTCAGGATCTCTTAGGATATCCTCTGGCTTTTTTTTTCTTTTATTCTTTCTTTCTTTCCTTTTTTTTCCCCCTCCCTCTCCGACTCTGGTGCCAACACCAAAACCACGACAGATAGGACTGGAGGCTTGGACTCAATAAGGACGCTACATGCTAAAAATGGACTTTGCCCCATAGTTGTGTTAGTTGCATTATGCGAAAAAGAAAGAGAAAAAAAAAGACGGGGAGTCTTTCGGCTTTTTTGGCCTGCTAACAATAGAGCCTTTGTTTTAGCCGTCAGGGGGGTTTGATGAGCTGCACGATGAGGAGGACTAGCGAGTGCCGTGAGGAAGAGTGTCTGGCGTGGGGAGGTTCGGTGTGCGCTAGTTAATCAAGTCGCATCCCAGCCACAGCACATCCTGTGGGAGCGAGTGGGCGGCCGGGGGCCACGCGGCCACATCAAACAATGGCTTTTTGTTGTAAACAAAGTCAGGGCAGCCTGCCGGGGGCTCAACCTCCTTCTCCTACTCTCTTTCTCCCTTTCTCATTTTCTACCCCCCCCTCGTCCCCCCCTCCCTCACTCTCTCTTCCTCTCCCTGGCCCCAACACCATGGGATCTCATCCAGCAGGGCTGCGAGTCCCGACTGTCTGTCAAACAAATCCACGCTGGCCTTTCCTTGCGCGCGTTTCATTTGTATGCACAGGCCCATGAGCTTGGCACCAGCTCGCACAAAGAGAGGAACCATGTTGATAAAATGTAAAACAGCGGCACGGCGAGTAAACACGGTGACTATGAGCGCAGCCGAAAGTCTGAATCCAGCCTGCTGTTAATGACTCTGTCTTCTTGCCTCGTAAAATGTTTTGTCGCCTTAAACAATCATTTTGCTTTCTTTTCTACCAGCGTAGCTCCTTTGAGCTTTAGCGATCTTTAGCGATCCGGGCGCTCGTCATCTTAAAGAATCTTAATAAATGAAAATTGACGGAGAGTTTGTTTAAGCTATCAGCAGCATTTACGTTATGCAACAGATGTTTCTAGAAAACACAAAAGCTTGTCTGTCTGAACATTTGACACACTTGACAGCTAGGAAGACTGAGTGAACACATAATGAGCACATAAGTCAACAGATAAGCATGACGTGGCCAAACAGAGAAAGACAGGATAGGCAGGTCAGTCAGGTCATATAAAAGCCTTGTGCTTTTAATTCGGGTGCTAGAAGTGGAAAGATGAACGCATATTAAAAGTTCACTCCAAACCCCGGCAACAATGCGCTCACTTTACCCATAAAACCGCGTCGTTAAGCAGTTATAACAGAGACGGCTGGAGACCAGGTAAAGTGGCGATACATCAATCACCATCTGCTCGGCCTTAAGCAAGTCCATTATAAAATAAAAGCTCGGCTCTTCGGTAGAATTTTCAGGTCGGTCTTGGACAGATAGGATTGTGTCCTGACACTTGTCTCTGTGGGACGTGTGGGGTGAGCGCTGAAGCAACAGCTGTCAGGCAGACCTGGCCATCAACACCTATGATAACGTAGACGAGAAGGAGGAACGGGGGAGCCTCCAGGGCTTTCTGTGAAAGATACCATCAAAAGGTGTTAGAGGGCAGATCCACCTGGTTGTCTGAAATTTTACACCGCTCTGTTTTTTTTTTTTTTTTTTTTTTTTTTGTCCAGTGCTAGGGATTGGATGCGTCTCCTTAGGTGTCAGCTGTTATGTTTGGTTAAAGTTGTTATCCCGGTGTTGTTTTCATGGGTAAATGATCAATCCGAGCCAGATGTTTATTTATTTATTTATTTATTTACTTACTTACTCAAAATGCCAAGCAACGTCACACGTAACTTCACTCCGTAATGTATGTGGTGTAAAAGTGCTCCGCACCAGGCAAGAAATTGGGTAAATAACCGCAGCTTTAGGAAATAAATAATGAATAAAACACTGGGAAACGCTGTTACTGAAAATGAATCATTGGTTTTAAGTGGGATGGAGGGTGATGCGGTTCAATATGAAAAAAACTCACTATTTCCGTCGGAAAAACATTATTACTTTCTCAAGCTGTTTTTCTTCCGTCCTTTGTGCATTTGGAGATTTTTCTGTATCTAGAAAAGAGCAGCATGGCGGCACCGTGATGTACTGCAGTGGATAGCGCTGTGGCCTTGCACCGCCAGGGTCGAGGGATTGATACCTGTGTGTGTGTGTGTGTGTGTGTGTGTGTGTGTGTGTGTGTGTGTGTGTGTGTATGTGCATAGAGTTTGCATGTTCTCCACATGCTTCATGGGTTTCCTTCAGCACTCTGGTTTTCTCCTCGGTCGTCGGTTCAAAGACATGAAGTTGAAGTTAATTGGCGTTCCTCAAATTGCTCGTAGTATGTGTGTGTGTGTGTGTGTGTGTGTGTGTGTGTGTGTGTGTGTGTGTGTGTGTGTGTGTGTGTGTGTTTGGGGAGGGTGCCCTGTGATGGATTGTCGCCTCGTGCCCTAAGTCTCCTGGGATAGGCTCCAAGTGCCCGGGATAAAGTGGTATAGATGATGAATGAATGAAGAGCAGCATTACATTTCCTGCATTTACTGTTACGTTTCATGTTATGCCCGGTCATTATTCAGTTATCACTTACATCACTGAAGCTATAAAAAGCACTTCTTTTATCTCTCTTAAACATTTACATTTGGGCGGTTGGCAGAGGTTCTGCAAAAGTGCTTTGAAGTCTTCGTTATTGGCCAGATCTACTGTATACACTGGGGTAACTGTTAAGTACCGTGAACATGAACTTAAGCAAAATGGAGTTTCCCTGGTCAAAGAACTTTCTGTCGCAAAATCGCTGAAACTGGAGACTCCTTCCCTGACTCGCTAAATAAACATTTCGGTGCAATAAATTGTACCATATCGATGAAAACATCTGTTTATAGTTTGTTAAATAGCAAGTTTTTTGTGCACTCATTATTAGTCTTAGCCCTGCACTCTGTGTCTCCGTGTATGTGGTTTCTATAGAAACGATAATTTATTCAAACAAGTGCATTAATATAAACATGTGATTTGCATGGTGGCGGGAATTAATCCCAGAGCTGCTGTTATGGAAAACAGATTGAACACAAGCATTCAACAGTGTTGTGGTATAACTTTTATAAAAAAAAAAAAAAAAAAAAAAAAAAAAATATATATATATATATATATATATATATATATATATATATATATATATATATATATGTGTGTATATATATATATATTTTGCATCCTTATTTTGTAAAGGAATGCTCTTTCAAACATTAGCATTCACAAACCAAAGCAACAATTCGAATGCTCCTCATATTCATTACAGCCTCACTGACACAAACATATGCTTTTACTTGATTAGATTATTTTGTGTAGAAAATGAAGAGAGATTAATCAGCTGCATCTCAGCTCTTTTGGATCAGAGAGTAGTGATAATCAAGGGAACAATAAAAAAATCAGGCCAATTGTTTATGATACACTGGGAAAAAAAAACAAAACCAAAAAACTCGACTCATTGTTTGATTGTGTCTTGGAGACATATGCTTTCCTGAAAAACAACTTAACCCCTAACGCTGATCCACCGCCGCACCCTACCATCCCGGTTCCGTACTTCGCGTCTGACATTTTGAAGCTGAAACGCATCCAAACAGTGGTTTCTCTGATGGAGTGACTCCTGATTGGGAGGCTGTCACCGAACTCCTCCAGTGTTCAGTTTTAATTGTGCGTAATCCGATATGAGTAAATGGAGCTGTGTAGCAGATTTGATTTAGCGGCGTTAATTTTCCGCTGCGTGTGTACGCGGTAGCCTCTGTGCGAGGGAAGCTGTTTGTGCCACTCGGCCCATGTGTAAATGGAGAAATGCTTCATTAACAGACACTCTGATAAGTGGTTAATTAACGCCAGCTGCTTGTTGTTTTCAGACTTACCATTTCCCTGTTGTGATGGGTGGCTGGGCTGCTGTAATTCTGGCACGCGCCGCGGCATTGAAAAAACGATGGCACTTTTAGCCGGGGAATCTGACGTTCGAGGTTTTGATCCCAGATGGCGTCCGCTTGGCATTCTGACCTTGAATGTGGTACTTAACCTCAAGCTGCTCTGGGGCAATGATTTGCACAGTTGGTTGATGGAAGATGTCCTGGGCAACAACAGCATGTAAAATAACAAGTCCTAAATGAGTTCTTGTGGAGTTAAATACGACTAAGTCGAGCTCTTTAGCAGTAGATTTGGCTCTCCTAGCGCTGATTTCACACTATTGATTTTACTGTGCGGAGGGAGGGCATGATTGAGCACCAGGCAGAAGGCAGGATTGGTGCAGAGAGTTAGCGAGAGAGAGAGAGGGAGAGAGAGAGGAAAAAAGAGCCATTTCATTTTCAGGGCAAAGCAAATGTGAATATCTGTGGCCTGCTTTTTTTTTGATCCTTTGCAAAGCCCCGGCTGCTTGAGTCTGCTTTAATATCCAGAGGATTGCTCTGTGGCAGTCGTGTGCGTATGAACTGGACCAGGGTCGTCCCGAGTTCAATACAGAACAAACTCAACTCCTAGGGATGGCGGATGTGTTATCAGATCGTTTCCATACCCAACACAAACGGTGTGATCCAAACGGGCGGGCTTAGCCACTGTTTCGAGATCTCCTTCGCGAGGACCGTTGCATGGGATGAACATGTGTGTGTAATTATTAAATTAAGAGCAATAACATGCTCGAGTACATAGCAATTAGTGTGCCTCTAAACAAAGATCCCTCTTAATACCCTGATGAAGTCATATGCTATTGCATTTCTAATGGAGAATTAAAAATAAATAATGACACCAGGCTATTTTAAGGTATAATTATCACACACGCATGTAAGCACTAATTGCTGCACCCTCTGCGGCCCTAAAACAGGAGATGATGGAAGGCACAGGTGGGGAAAGCGGCGCGGAAAATACACATTGTCCAAACATGACATAAGCTCTGTGATGAGCCAGTAAATAACCTACCAGTGGGCCGACGCACTCCTCCCTCTGAAAGAACAACTGAACCGTTGCAATGTTATTCTTAGAAAGTCCCCCAACATTAGTAGCATTAGTGGTTTTTCCCACATTATAATAAGGAAGACAAAATGGGTCGTAAAGTTCACAGTCTTTGTTCTGACCCTCAAGTGACCCATTCCAAAAAAAGGTCAGGCATTTGCAAATAAGCTTACCGGATTTACATTTTTTTGGCAAAGATTGCGGGGTGGGAAAGGGAATGCCAGAAAAATAGCTCGAGGATCCTGGGCTTGAACGCAGCATGGAGGCTCTGAGTGGGGGTCCTGAGGAACAAGCAGAAGCCAATTTGTTGTCACTCACCACCAGCTGTGGACGGCATGAAATCAATGGCCAATGTTTATATGGATGAGGGTGTGTGCATGCGTTGTAACTCAGAGCCATGGATTCTTCTCTCCTTGTAATGCTATACTATTTTGTTCTTTCATCAAGACATGTATCAATTTTATTGTAATTAACGTTTTTTCCTATATATATATATATATATATATATATATATATATATTTTTTTTTTTTTTTTTTTTTTTAACCAGGGTTGTGATATTATCCCGATAGGTTCCTTCACTCCCTCATTGAAATGTCATTTCCGACAGAATTATAGGATTTGTGGAACATCGCCTTGCCCTGTGGCGCAGCCTTCAAATTTGTTTAAAATAAAATACAAAAAAACTTTAGCTGACATCTGTCCTTATGTTACCTTCCAAATGGGACACTTGTTATGTCTGGAGCACAAAATTGCTGCCTGCTTTGATAGGATCCTCCAGAATGGCCTTCTGGGGTTCAGACAATAATGTAAATACTGTGCATGTTGAATATTAATTGATGTTGTTTCCCTTAGACTACAGACTCACTCGCTCCCTCATTGTCTATATCGTGTAATCCTGCATGCAGGGTCGCGCAGGGCCTGAAGCCTATCCCAGGAGACTTTGGGCACGAGATGGGGTATACACCCTGGACAGGGAGCCAATCCATCGTAGGGCAGACACACACACACACACACACTCATTTACACACTATGGGCAATTTAGGAACACCAATTAGCCTAATCTGCATGTCTTTGGACTGTTGGGAGGGGGGGGGGGTGACCAGAGTACCCAGAGGAGACTCACTAAACACGGGGAGAAGATGCAACCTCCAAGGAATGGAACCTGGCCGGGAATTGAACCTGGACCCTGGAGGTGCAAGGAGACACTGCTAACCACTAAGCCACCATGCCGCCTAGACTACATGGCCTGGTTATGGTTCTTTACATAGTTAATGATTCACAGCTTTACAAAGGTCCTTCTATTTTTTACAAACTACTATGTTGTAGGCTTTATATGGACCTTTTTAATGAGTTACAACATGGACGGCACTTTATGCATTGACCCAAAGTATTTGTTGGTGAAGTAACTCAGTCTGTAGTAGACAGTAACTGCTCCATGTTTTAGTATGTTTGACAGCTGAATGATTACATAATCAAGAATCTCCGTGATGTGGTTCTTTAAAGGTTCTCTCTACAGCTTCTATATGGAATCCTACTGTATATTGTAAAAACTTACAGTACAAACACCCTTGAAGGCTTCCCTCGGAGGAACAAATCCAGAAATGCTAAGGCGTCCCCAGATAAAAACATCCTGGTAAGTCATTGAATGATTATATAACTATTGAAAGGAAATAGAGACATGGACAGAAAACCAGACATTAAAACAGTTCTTCAGAGATTCTTTGGAAACTTAAACGTATTGTAGCTTCCCAAATTGGTTCTCACTGAAGCCATCTCTTTGTAAAGAAATCCTGATGTTCAAGAAACTGTTTAGTGTGCTAGATTGAATCTTGCTAATGATGGAGCTCAGTCTAGTCCAAAGAACTAATCATCATTTTGATCAATATTTGATTAAGAGAATATTACATAACCAATGACTTATGGTAATACCTTAAAGACGAAATACAATGGAATAGTTATACTTAGAAAAATGTTCTCAAAGATGCTTTGAATTATTCTTTGTTCAAAATCTATTAGAAAGGGAATTTGCCTTTGTAGGTTTCTACCTTGAACCCCACGGAATATTTCCGCTCAGGTTTTTAGAATAACACAACAATGACTCTTTTTCTACTTTCCCAGAACTTGCCATGGTGATGGAATTTAATCAGATCCAGAGAATCATCCTACTGGCTAATAATTAGATAACTAAAATCTGATTGTGATTAAATAGCCTGGATACTGGGATGGTCACTCTAAGAGAAGATGGTTCTTCAAAAGTTAAGGGTTCTCAGATAACTACAGAAGAGTTATTATAGAAGTTGTTTCATGGTCCCTTTTTTTTTTTTTTACTAACCAGCTGGTGTTGGAACTCAATCTGGGCCTGGGAACCATAAAACATTCTGACCAATTTGATGTTCATTACTCCTTTGTGTATCTGTTGCTGATTAAGACGTCTTTGCTTCCCAATGTGGTTCTTCTTAGATTCCTCTTTGAAAGGGAAAACATTTGTTTCTTGAGTGACAAACTGAAGAACCATTAAGAGTGCTAGATGGAGCCATATTGCCCTGATTTGGTATTAGGTTCCGAATTAAAGCAAAGTAAAGAAAGGCAACATTTGTTTTGCATCACAGCAGTGCGATGTTGTATAACTGTTTGCTGAGTGAAAGTCTACTTTTGTGGAATGCGTAGATTTGTTTGTACTCAGTGGACAGTCGCAGGTTGTGAGGTACCGGATGCTTTGATTCTTGTAAGGTTATCCCAGCATGACATCCTATTCAAAAGTCTCCCGCTCTGATAAGAAACAGGACGACCGTTCCTCTCGTTTCATGCATGCTTTGTCAAAATAAAGCCCCCCTTGTGAACTCAAGGCTTCAAGCGTATTGAGCTTTGAGGGTGGAAAGGAAAAGATCCCCAAAAGTAAATCTCACTTGAAAATGGTGACAGACTGCCGCTGGGTTTTGTACAGAAGAGAAGCAGCAGCGAAGCAAGCGAGAGAATTGTGTTGTGCGCCAACAACCTACTGTTCTGAATAAGTGGCAGATTCTCCGGGAAAAAAAAAAAAAAAAAAGAAAACTCAACAGACCCCGAATGGACCCTCTGAATTGAAAGAGGGATCCTTATTTATTATTCAAATAGAGCAGCGGTCCAGCAGATGGCTAAAGAGGGGGCCAGCAGTGAACCTCTGAAACCTCTACACATGCCCAGCCTCCATCACCGACAAACAAGTTCAAAGAGAATCAGCCATCGTGACAGACAGATTAGCATATTCCCATTTAGCTTTAAAAGGCCGAGTTGGAGGACGAGCAGGAGAGAAAGGGCAGCTCTGGCCGGCCTCCCGTTCCTGAGAATCGGAGGGTTTCACTACGCAGCTGCACTTTTAGACTAATTGAGAATTTGGGAAAAGCCAATTTCGCCCTGGAAGCTCTCAGCGAACAAGTCGGTAAATATCGATGCCAAGTGCCAGACCTTGTGGTAACTATTGGAGTTGTCCCATTGATATATCAATTCGCTGCAGCCCCTGCTGTCCAATACCATAAAGCCAAGTTCAGTCTCTCTCTACTGGCCTAGCCTTAATTGTACACGCCAATAAAACTTTGATCTTTACCAATTTGAGGAGTTAACTAAATTAGGTAAAGTGCCAGACCCTGCAAGACTCAGCGCCAGTTGGTGCACTGAACTCCAAGCAGAAATGCCAAAATGGCAACATGTTTAATCGTGCCGAATTTAA
Organism: Clarias macrocephalus; assembly: GCA_011419295.1. Classification (NCBI taxonomy): domain Eukaryota; kingdom Metazoa; phylum Chordata; class Actinopteri; order Siluriformes; family Clariidae; genus Clarias; species Clarias macrocephalus. The sequence continues at coordinate 53,108 of JAAGKR010002786.1, forward strand.
TTATTAACAAAAGAAGACAGAGCAGACGATTCATCCTCCTCAGGTAGATGCTGGAGGGAAAACATTCATCAGATTGTGTTTAAAGTGCAAAGTTAATAGATTTTTTTTTTTTTTTTTTTTTGGTGCTTTGAGGGTTTCCATCCTAAAACCAAGCTCAAGTACTTCGACTTGCTTGGAGAAGTTGCGTCAGAGTGAAAAGATGCAGATTTACAGCCCGGCTTTACCTCTCGGTTCAGTGACAGCGCAAGGTAGAGGACAGGCTGCTCCGTGTCTGAGCTCTGACAGCAGCCTAAGAGGAGCTAAGAAGCTAAACGGAAAACCGTGGCTTCAAAATATGGCCTGAGGAGACACCATCTGCCTCCTGCTGATACTCTCTGTGGTCTCCTTAATACCAGGCATTTATGAAGGCACGTCGAGACATACAGCAAGTGCGCTTATTAGTAAAAAAGAGTCGGGCAGATTGTAGCGCTATAGTCCCTGCACTCTGCTGAACACTGGGGGCGATTTATCGACTGTGTCTATTGATCAGAATGAAGCGGAGCATGTAGAAGGTTAATGAGAATACGGTTGACCCAAAGGTCACAGAACCGGGCCAGGAAGGATTCATCTCCCAGCTGTTAGCATCCTAGCATCCTGCCACTCTCCATGTCATTAGCATGGTTATGACCAGGGTGTATTCAGGGGAACGAATTGATGATTGCAGGGAATTATATAATAATTGCAGGGATATTAGGGTTAAAGGGAATAAACATGAAACCAGACTACATTTGATATGTATATATTGTATTTTGTATTTGAACCTCATGCTAATTTTGTTGGTCGCGTGTCACACGGTTTCACTGTTATTCTGAACGCAGCCCTTTTTTTGATATTATTATTTTACAGTGGTGGGCAACATCGTACTAATCACAATCCACCGTAAGAATAATCTAGACATTGGGACAAAAGCTGAAGAGAAAGTTTGGAGTCGATACGGATATGAGACAGTTGTCCCGAGTCACGGCTTGGCTAGTTATTGATCTCACGCTCTCCCTCCCTCCCGTTCTCTCCCTAGGTAGAGGTTAATTCTCACCGCAGTGGCTAGTCGAATGGCATTACAAGTAACACAGGAAAGCGTTGCGCAACGTGCCGATCAAAGAAGTTTAACCTGAAAGAAATCAGCTCAAAATTTCATTCTAGAAGAAATCTTGTTTTGGATGCCGTCAACAATTACAAACCCTGATACAAAAAATCAATCAAAATGGATCCCAATTTCAAAAGGATGTTATTCATCATAGCAGTTTATTGTCTTGTTATGCGCCGCCCCCCCGCCCCCAAACCTCGTTACCCGCTCATGTGTTTTCCCGTATCACTCGGAGTATGAGTTCTCTCACTGCTGTTCGAAACACTCGACGATTTCACACCTGCACACTTTAAACCGCGTGTCAAACTCGGTGTTATGTAAGCAAGTCAGCATGAGCTGACCTTTATTACACTGAGTGAAAATCTGAAAACAGCTTTATGACTGTAATATTTTGTTTGTTTTATGGCTGTTCCTGTATTACATTGCTTTACGGAGGTGGAAGGTAACCGAGTACATTTACTTCATTCCTGTACTTCAGTACATCTTGCACAGCTTTATTAGACACTTTTTACTTTTACTCCATCCGAACGTACAGCAAGTAGATGCACTTTTACTTAAGTACATTTCAGGATGGTGTTGCGGTACCTAACAAGAATTGGCTGACTATTCTGAGTAATTGCATGATATCCTTCCTATTGAGACACGCCTAATAATGAATAATTATTCGTTTAATAAAATATTTGAATTAAACATTAAATACTTATTAACACCTAATAAGTAACAGCATATGCACAATCGGGGAGCATTTTGAAAAAGGCTACTAATACTTGCAAATGCAAATCCAAAGGTGAGTTCTTCAGTACTTTTATTCAGGTGCACAAGTACCTTTAACTTGAGTACTAAAGTACTTGCCCTATGGAACCTCTACTGTTACTCAAGTACAGGTTTTGTGTACTTTTCCCCCACCTCTGTTACTTTATTATGCATAACTTGAAGAACTGAAGGCTCACAGTTTACCATATGCGCAAAACTTTATTAAATAATTAACGTCTTCTCTTTTTCCCCTCTTTTTGACAACACAATGTTCGAGGCTGGGACACAGTGTTCGAGGCAGCAATCTATGCCGGACGGTCTGTTAGTAAAGTAACTACAGAACTAACTATACATAGAAAGTCTCATTTTTCTGAGAGAGTTGACAGTCAAGTCATATTTAAGCGAAACTCAGTGTTCATGCTCTGATGCTCTGAATTTCATCAACGTTCCTTCAATCAATTTATATGAATAAATTTCATGCAAATTGCCCCTGGATCAATTGTGCAAATCAAAAACACGCCGTTCATCTGTAACAGACACCCCGAGCATCTGCCACATTCGCAGTCTGGAGACGGCGCTCCAGGAACAGCTGATGATTGCGACCTGACTTATGGGGTTTTACTGCACAAGTCCACTGCTTTCTGTGAATTTCATCTGGAGCCAAAGAGGAAGCGGCTATAAATCTGTCCTGAGGTTAAGGTTTTTATTGCATCTCTTATAAAATCTAAACATCTGTCAGGTGTGGTGAAATTGTGGCAGCTCGCAATAAAAGAGAAAGTGACAGGACATGTCCTCCTGCCTCGCGCGATCACAGGACCTGCCATTTAAATAAATTATCGCCAACCTTCAGTACGGCTTGCCTTTAGTTTGCTTCAGACACTTCAGCAGAGAAAATACACTCGGCTTCATGTGACGTCCTGTACACGTGCACCCCCTGGACCTGCTCTAGCCATGTAGCCTATAAAAGTCCGCGATGAAGCCTGGCACGTGAAATATCATGCATTTTTATAGCGAGAAAAGTAATTAGATTTCTAACTGGAGAGATCTGTGACTAAACAAGACAAATGCCCGGGAGTTTTACGTTACTTTTTATAGATCGTATATAGAACTTATAGCTTTATTTATTTACCGGTTGATGTTTAAAGGTGCAGATTAACGAGAATTTGCATTATCATGTGTTGAGATATGTATTGAGAATATCTTGAAAAAAACAGGCACATAAGACTATGGACTAAGGTTTGTTTAACATATGGCTGCTCAAACTTTTATCCCTCAGGGATTCTTTAACTCTGAAATTAATTCCGCAGATGTCCTCGGCATCGATTTTTCAACATAATATAACTATTAAAAATTTAGGCGAGTTATTTAAATGTGTATGTTAATATTTTTTGGTGATTTAGTGGAACCATAGAGGCTTTTTTTTTTTTTTTTTTCCAATGGCAAATTTCCAATTGTGGTTTGGTTTATAACCATTTATTCTGAGTGACTGGTGAAATACTACTAATTCCCCTCTCTCTCTCTCTCTCTCTCTCTCTCTCTCTCTCTCTCTCGTATTCCCGCACACATACCTATTTGCTTCTATGAGAACGATGGATAATATTAATTTCCTTCCCAAATTGCCCCCAATTCCCACCCGCTAATTACCTCTCATATCACATGACAGTGATCAACTCAGGAGGGTGAAGACTAACACATGCTTCCTCCAAGATGTATAAACCTGTACAACCTGTACGTTCATTCGAACCTCGGCTCATGCTGCCTCCCTACACCGATACTCTCCCCACCTCCGATTGGCCAGCGTTCCTGTACTTGTCAGGAAAGACCAATGTCTCTCTTTCAGGAAGCGTGGCCAATTTGAAATCCAATCCGCATCTCCCACCTACAGATGTTTGCGGCATCGTCTGGATTTGAACTCGTGATCTCCTGCCAATAGGCCAAATGCTGTTTCTGTTGCATGAGAATGTTTTGATAGAGACTACAAAGCACTTCTGTATCAAAGCATCTGCCAAACGCTGTAAATAAAGATGCAATATAAAATAAGAATAGCTCCAGAAACTCAATCGTAAACATAATGCCTTTTGAAAAGAGTGGGTTTGCATTCATTTAAATAAAATCTGGACACATCTTTTGTACAAACTTTAACTGACTGAATTAATTACTATTGCTTATGTTGCGTTAATTAAACATTAATAAACAATTAGTAATGCTAGAAAAAAAATGGAAATGTAACATTATAATAAACAATACATTCAAATATAATTTTATATCAAACTTATTTAAAGTGTTGTTTGTTGGAAATTAAATTTCATATGTATGTTTTATATTTAAATGGAATTTTAATAACATTTAAATTTAATTGATGCTATAAAAAGTTACTTAGTTGGACAATAATTATTCGACGTTATTTATTTATTTATTTATTTATTTATACATTTATACTGTATATTTTTAATTGATTTATTTAATAGCAGTTGCATTAGTCATGGTTTATTAAGACTGATAATTCCTTAGATAATATGTTATGCAAATTAGAGAAGATTTTTCTAATAGAGATTTCTTTTTTAATGCATAAATTAATTGAATTTATTTATTGTTTTTCATAGCCATAGCCATGTCCATATATACTCAGACATGGCTATGGCTATATATACAATGTATATATATATATGATATGTAAATTAAAAATACATCAAACATTTGATTCCTTTGGATTGATTACTGTTATATATATATATATATATATATATATATATATATATATATATATATATATTTATAGTTCTCAGATGGGTGAAAAAAACAAAACAAAATCTCTTCCTCCTCAAAAACAAGATACTCTATAGAAGAGAAGTTTTTTTTTTGTCTAAAATAATAATAATAAAAAAAACCAGACTTGACCACAAAAATTCCACCCTAATAAAAATCTGCCTCATGATGTTATTTCTACTTTTTTCATGCTCCATCCTGACATCTTGGAAAGCCGATCTTCTTCTGCTATGTGCGCTACACCTCCTCCATGACAATGGAGTTAACCTGGAAAGATATAAAACATCGGAGGGGGAAATTCTCTCTTGCTGGCTCGCTCCTGAGCTGCGGAGGCCTGAAACCAGAGTGAGCTTTTCCACAGCTCCCCGCGGTGCTGTTCGTTTGGACCGCAACAGGCCACAAATCTGGCCGACGCTGTCCTCCCTTCCATCGCTCGAATGCGGACAGGGGATCTGGTTTAAGATGGAATGCTTTCGAGGGGGGGGTAAAAAAAAAAAAAACATCATTTCAGACTCAAGGCAAATGTCAAAATAAAGATGGGAAAAGCCGTAGCCGTTCAGCTAGGAGGAATTCAATACAAATCTCGTCCTCATATCCTGTCCTCCTCTTTCTCGGTGTCATGCTCGAAAGCGGTAGAAGCCTGGTTTTGATTTTCAGCGCAGAGATTTTTTATTTTTTTTTATCTGTGTTACAATAATAAATCTGATATCCTTCTGGGAAAGTTTATTTTGAGGGAGGTCCAACGTGTTAAGAACTCCGTGACCTGCGCTGGGATTGCAATATGATGACTTTACAATATTGCATATTTATAGACTCGGAGATTCATAGCTATTGTAGACTGAAACAGAAGAACAGCAAGCTTGTTTGTATTACACACAAAATTTAAAAAGCAACAACAACCCCAAAAAAAAAAAAAGAAAAAAAAAAAAAAAAGAAAATAGGATCCTACATCTAGGGTGTGTGAGATTCTGTATCACACTACGGATGAAGCTGTCACACAACGCCTACTAAAGCACGAGCAACGTTCGCGGGTTTTGGCTCATGGCTTTAAAAACATGGCTAGGATTTTAAACATTTAAAACCAGTGCACTCAAAAAATATTGAAAATAAATCGCTTTAAATAACGACGTCTATTAGAAACACTAGAACACCTGCTTATTCCTGCCATTTATTCAATCATGTGGCTGATGCACAATACATAAAATGATGCCGATGCAGGCCAAGAGACAAGAGTTTTATTCAAATATTCACATCAAACAGCAGAATGGTGGGGGGGGGGGGGGGGGGGGGGGGGAAGAGTGGCATCTCTGTGAGTTTAACCGTGGTGGTGCGGTTGTTGGTGCCAGATGGGCTTGTTTAAGCTGAACTCCTGGGAATTTCACTGTCGTCTCTAGAGATCGCACGGAATGGTGCGAAAAGCAAAAAACATCAAGAAGCTCTGTAGGGTGAAACGAAGAAGAAAAGAAGACCATTTGGTTTGAAGGCTATTGTAATATATATATATATATATATATATATATATATATATATATATATATATATATATATAAAAGACTACTTAAGGCTTGGAGTGATAAAGTTTGAGTTCGGGTTTCATGTTAATTATAATAAAATGAACAGTTTTAAATACTAAAGCAATGCAAAGACACAGATATTGGCATTGTGTCCTACTGTACCTCACGTGCACACACAAGCTGAAAGCGATTCGGCTGTTTACAGAGATGTTGCCGTCTGTCGCTCATTAGAAAACCTCGACTTCACAATCCTTCCACACACCACTTGCGTCCGGCTGCCGATAAAGCCTACGATAACCACGTGCTCACGCATGATTCAGTTGGCATCACGGCTGTTCTCCTCTCCTCGCCTAGTATGTTTTTGTCTTTTTTTTTTTTCTTTTTTTTGATCGATGTTTAGGGAAACTGAAAGGGAGGGAGGAAGAAAAAAAAAATCCCCCCGGTCCTGTTACAGGAAGAAATAATTCATAACAGCAATGTTTTAAAACAGCGCGCGAGCAGAAAATGTCTCCATGACATTGTTTAGAGACGCAGAGAAAGATAGAAAGAGAGGGGGAACGGCACCGGAGTCTGTTTCCTATCTGTTGACACAATGGCTGGGGTATCGCAAGCCCGGCTTGAGAACAGCCGCGTCCACACTTGAGAAGTGAGTGACAATGGAGCTGATTGCAGATAAGAGCGGGTCTGGCACCTTGCCGGACGTATAAGGGCATATTTCATTGTCAATTACCCTCGGCGTCTCAGGAATATCTCCATGTGCGCTTTGAAGGTTGATCTTAAACATTTGAGATGTATTTTGTGTATTCTCAAAAATTTCACACGGCCGTGGAAACATCCACCGACTATCTGCAAATAAAAATACGGAGACAAAGACTTTCCTATCTGACCATCTTAGATCTTATCTAGCAAATAAACATGGCATACTGTAGTGTACCATAACAATGATGAAACATTCCTTGAGCCATACCTACACAGTACTGTACATTCATATTCTCATCATCCCTCACTTTATATACTGTATATATATATATATTACTGTATTTTGTACCATATTAGTGTGTGCTTGCTCTAACATATGATCGTTTCTATAGTAACGAAAGGCTGTGTACGGTGGATGCTCCATGCAAACAGATTAAAAACCAGTCTGGTGAAGTTTTCTCCGAGGAGAAGTTTATTTTGCATTTTTTTTGGATGGCGTATCAGGAAGAGTGCTCTGAACCAGGTAACGCTCTAACCTTGAGTTCATGGGAAAGTCTTCAAAATAGAGGGCTTTGTGTTTTCTCTGTAACATGACAAGCTTCTTATTTCACCTCAGAGAGAGAGAGAGGAGAGAGAGAGAGAGAGACTGATAAAGGAATTAACTTCACAACATTGAATGTGATGACTAGGAATGGCTAAAGATCATGACAGCATTCGTTAGTAGGCAATAATATTTGGAGAGACGTTTAAGAGGAATAAAAGACTTTGTCTTGAAAAATGATGAACTTCATGGTGTTAATAGGGACTCCACTTAGGGTTAGGCCGCATCACACCAACTTGTTGTTACATTCAAATAACAGGAATTCACTCACTCATCACTCATAATCTATACGTTTTATCCTGTATTCAAAGTCAAAGGGGGCCTAGAGCCCATCCCAGGAGACTTAGGACACAAGCGAGGTATACCCTGGACGGGGTGCCAATCCTTCACAGGGCACACACACACACACACACACACACACACACACACACACACACACACACACACACACACACACACACACACAAACATGCTCATTCACTCACTATGGACTATTTGGGAACGCCAATTAACCTAATCTGCATGTCTTTGGAGGAAACCAGAGTATCCAGAGGAAACTCACCAAGCCCGGGGAGAACATTTTTATTTGCAGTTAAGGGGCAGTGGTGGCTCATTGTGTTTAGGCTCTGAGTTATGGATCGGAAGATCGGCGGTTCGAGCCTCAGCTCCGCCAGGTTGCTGCTGTTGAGCTCTTGAGCAATGCCCTTAACCCTGTTTGCTCCAGGGGCGCCGTAAAAATGGCTGACCCTGCACTCTGACCCCGGCCTACTACAAGAAGCTGGGATATGCGAAAAATAAATCATTTCACTGTGCAGTAATGTATGTGTGACCAATAAAGGCTGACTTAACATGCAAACTCCATGCACACAGACACCAGAGCTGGAATCAAACCCTCAACCATGGAGGTGCAAGGCAACAGTGCTAACCACTGCATCGTTGTGCCGCCTAACAGCAATTCGATCCAATTATATACTGTATGCATAGGGGATTTAAGAATGCTTGCATAGCCGCTTAGCAGCTACAGAAATAAAAAATTCTGGATGTTAGTTGATTTTAATAGAAATTGCACATGTATTGCTTCATCAGTTTGTCCTTAAACACCATTAAATTATAAGTAAAGAAAGTATTAATCATATTGCCTGATTATATACTGTATAATTTAAAATAATAATATTTTTTATATAGCATGAATAAAAAAAAAAGATTATACCAAAGAACACTTAATGGGTAAATTATTACTTATTACTTATGTATCTCGCCGTCCGGTGCCTTGGATGCTCTGGACCACACCTCCCAGCTGGCACATGCTTGGAATTTTCCTTGACAGTTTGCGGACTTAAGATCCAGGTTCATTAACACGAAAAGTCATCTCAAATCCCGGTTTGACTTGAACGCCCCTCGTGATTCATGATCCTAGTCCGTGCTCCTGATTGACGTACCTGATTTAGGTAATAATTTTGTTGGCTGCATCATGCCACTATTAAAAATATACATAAAAAACATTCATAACTGAGATATCGCTAAAGGCCATGGGCGATATCTGGCAGTGTTGTGAACATGAAGTATTTGTTCTTCTTCTCACATTGTTTTGTTTAATGGATTAAAAATAACCAGACTATTCGTCATCCAACAGCCGCTATAACTAATTATCTAGCTACAACTTGTTTGCTCGGATATCGCATTGAACTGAGAAGTCATTTTTCCTCTGTTTCACTCAATAAGCAGTTATTGCCTTCCTGCTTTAGTAGGGCAGAGCGAATATCTAATTACGTGCCTAATTATGTATTATGCTATTAGGTTGTATTATGAATATTCAACACGTTTAATGAAGAGCACATTTCATCCTCAACAGCTATGCTCGGCTCATAAACATTCTTATCAATCAAAGCGGCTATAACAGTGAGTTATTATCTGGGAGCATGACAGTTTTCTTACCGCCGAGTTTACATCTGTGCCTGGGAATGAACCCAGTGATAGAGGGGAAAGTTTTAATTTGAACTCTGCCTGCATATTATGGGATATTTATCTAAAGACATAACCATGCTGTAATGAATACAGGAATATGTTTCGTTGTGTTTTATCCTGCATTATGCGTATACGTTTCTTCCACTGTGAATATAGACAGCAGCACATTATCACGTCCCGATGCATTACTCTGGAGTTTGGAATGTTCCTTTAGCCTCGTAGTCCATTTCAGGATTAAGTTTAACCCTTTCAGCTTCTATCTTCAGCCCGTTTTCTTAGAAAACAGGATCTGGTTACAGGACTGAAGAACGTCTGGACCGCTGATGGCTGCTCGGAGTTTAAGGGGTTACGTTTTAATTTGTTTATAATCCTTAATGGGATCGTCTTGTTATACTGTATATCTCTGATTTGCTCGCTCCAGACTCTGCCTCTAGACGTCTGAGGTCTCAGATTCTCTTCCCTAGCTCTTAAGGGTGTCTGTGCTCGGTGTGTTTTGCGAGTGCTGCGCAGAGGCTTTTGAACCGCCCAGCAAATGAGTTTAGATGTCCCGACTGCAATTTCAGATACACACCCAGAACTCAGCTTCGATATGTTTTGAAAAAATTGCGAGCCTAATATTTAAACATTTTTAAAATCGAGGTGTATTAAATGTGTGCACCACTTTGTGTATATGTCCAAATGTGCTGCATAAACAATACTGTTTGCATCTATTAGTATATACAGTACACCGCATCATCAAACTGACCATTATAATCATATTATATTCATAACGGGTGTGGCCGCATGAGCTATTAGACATGTTTTATTCAAGTCTTTATGAACTGCACAAGTGGCAGCTTCAAGCATGGGAGCTTCAACGGTTGCTGGTTGAAGATGGCAACTTAAAAAATGGCAGCTAAAATATTGGCAGTGTCATTCATTTATAGATAGATAGATAGATAGATAGATAGATAGATAGATAGATAGATAGATAGATAGATAGACTGGCAACTATGACTATTAATCAAATTTAATTGTGGCAGCAGTTTCAACATTTCTCGATTGACTGATGGCATCTATAACAGTGGCAACTTCTAGTGTTCACTCAATGTAGTGTTAGAACCTATCATGCATTTATGAAGCCAGGAAGCAGTTTCTATTAATATGTGCATTGCTATTTACTGTATATGTTCTGTTTGGTTGCTTTAGCTCCTGTTACATGACAATCCATCCATCCATCCATCCATCCATCCATCCAATCATTTAACCATCAATCCAATTCAAATCCTGAATCATCTAATCATTAATGAATGAACAATCCATTAATGCACATTTTTTGAGTTTGAACTTCAATTTCAGTTATGAATCAAGGTGTTATTAATTGGTTAATTGGTGCCAATAATACGTTTTATCCTCATCCATCCATCCACCCAAGTCAGATATTAAACCTAAATCTATCCAACCCATTACCTGCCAATTGATCCAAATATTTAAAGATCTATGCACCACTCAATCTACCCTATTAAATATTTAACCACCCGCTCATCCATACATACATCCAATAACAATTCATACAAAACATGAATCAATAAATCTGATCAATTCCAAATGAATTCATCAATCTAGTTATCGATGCAGGGCCGGCACCTTTCACAGGTGCATCGGTGTTTTGCGTCACGCCAGTGCCATGTATACTGGTGTATCTTCAGCAAGTGAATAGTTCACATTTAACACAATAAAAGTCTTCTGTGTTTTTCATTTAAAAACAAACAAACAAACAAAAAACACAATTTGGCTGAGTTTTCCCTCAAGCCCGTGTCAGTGATGTTCAGTCTTTTTCTTATAGCTTCTGTCTGACGAGATTGTGATTTTGATGAGTCGCGCATCAGAAACGCGGCTCAGTGCCAGGTGCTTAAAAATAAGCTAATACTGCAGGTGTGGATTAAGTCCTTCAAGGTCTGTCGGTGACCTAACCATTTTTTGCTTGGGTGAGAATAGGGGAGGTTGAGAGATGCAGCCATTCGCTTAGTGTGCCAACAGCCTCAGGGCCATCCATCCATCCATCCATCCATCCATCCATCCATCCATCCATCCATCCATCTATGTATCTATTGATTTTACAAGATTCTTTTATTTAATTGTTCGTTTTTTTTTTCTGTTTGTTCTTTAATCGAGATGAATCAGTAGAATTCAAGCATTTGATAAACATCTTGTTGAAAACTGGTAAGAAACGATTCTAGTTTATTAAAGTCTAAATCCTTGTTTGAAAGCCTGGTCCTTCACGTCCCGTTGTCTTTTCACTGCAGCGCGGATAAGAGTCCTCCATCAGCATATAGGGAGTAAAGGCCAAGGCCATTTGAGGCTGCAGCTCTGTGGTGCCTCATCAAACTTTGATGCGACGTGCAGGACTGGAGCAGAAACCATGTGGTTACAGAAGGACGGCACTTTATCAGCGTACCGCCATGACTTTACAGATGCTGGCAATCTGTACCCCTACTGATTTATCTTCGCTTTACATGCCACATCATGCATACTGCTGCGGGTGGCTTTGGACCAGCTTGCTGTAACACTTCTTAAATCAATGTGGACAGTTCCACAAACAAGCCTGGGTGTTTTCGTTCGTGTTCCCATGCTTTGTCAGATCTCCGGCATGACTACAATTAAAAACCATATGCTTGTTTTCACTTGATGTGGTTTGTTTTTTTTTATTTGCTCAGTTGCATGTACGTTGCATTTGGAGACGATGTTTTTTTTTTCTTCATCAAATAGCCAGTGACCCAAAAAAGAAAAAGCCAGGGCTAAAGGTTTTACATTTAAACGTCCACATCCAGTAGCTGTGGGAATTATTAACTGTTCATCGCATTCCACATTAGGAGATTTTGATGTTTGCTTTCTCTGCTCTTGTGTTTGGTCGGGGGGCTTCCTCTTTAACCTCATTCCAAAAACCTCCCTAAAACAGACACGGTTGTTGATTATAGCTGTGCGTAGGGTTGCTATGGTTCACTTGCGGTCATGGTGTGTGAGTGGACGGTTGCCGCTGGCTTTTCAAAATACTTACTAAATTGCATTTTTTTTTTTACTATTAACTATTATTGACTGACAGTGTTTTTGTTCCAGCCTGGTTGCTACTAATGTACCATTTTTCATACTACTTTGCCCTTTTTTGCTCAAAACAGGGGAAGTAGACTGTTGTAAAAACACTACGCGCGTCCATCTGCTGCCATTTCGAACATGTTCCTACAGTAACTTTCGTGTTTTCTCTTTTTCTGAGCCATTTCCACATGTTTGGGCGGTTAAAGGAGTTCCTGGGAGGCCGGCGTATCAAGCATGAAGCAGGCAGTCAGATCATGGCCTCAGCATACTGGGAAAACCTTGATGATATTCAAGCACTAGTTAAACGCTAGGATAAGTGCATTAGCGTATCAGGGGATTATATAGAGGAATAAAGGGAGATCATGATTTGAATGCCCCTCATACTGTCTAATTTTTCGCTGAGCAGCTTCTTGCTGCCTTATGACCACTTTCAATTCCGTCTAATTATTAGTGACTGTTTAAGAGATTTTTCAAAAATGTTTTTTTTTTTTTTTTTGCAACTGATCTTCATAGTTTTTTTTTGTTGTTGTTGTTATACAAGTTGGCATGAATGAATGGATCTATAGACGTGGAACTTTTCTATGCCTCTTGTGTACACGAGAATGAGCTCTGTTTTATCTTACATTGTTAGCTTTTGAAGGCATCTTGGGTATGCATAAAAAAGAAAAGAAAAAAAAAAGATAAACATCATATTCTGTTTAAGAAAAAATGCTCGTGAATCCAGACCCCATCAACCAGATGGTTTTTGTAATAACTTTTGCTGCACTTTATGGCATGTGTTTTGTTTTTGTGGTCGGATAAAGTTTTTTTTTTTTTTCTTATGCTGCTTTCGGTTAATTTCTCAAATCTGAACTGAAATTCTCAAGAACAACTTGTACAGAGGTCACATCATTCAGTTATTTGTGCTCTTCTTAAAAACAGTTTCTCAATCTTTTAAACAAATTGCAAAGGCTTTCGTATTATGTTGTTTTAATCAAAATGTTTGATTCTTCTCTACTTCTTCTGTACTGCTTCTCTGTTGATTGTCAACAACAAATCAATAGTTTACTGTATATGTCATTAAATGAAAAATGTCATAAAAATGTCATTAACTAATTGTCATAATCTCTCAAGCATATTTTTAGACATTATTATTATTATTATTATTATTATTATTATTATTATTATTATTATTGTTGTTGTTGTTATTATTATTATTATTATTATTATTATTATTATTATTATTATTATTATTAAAAATAATAAAAATATTATTATTATAAATTAAAATTCACCTGAGACCAGCTCATCACACATTCAAAAATATTATTTATTTAATACTATTACTACTACTACTACTAATAATAATAATAACAACAACAATAATAATAATAATTCTTATAATTGTTGTATTTTTATTTATTTATTTAGTATTATTTTATGAATGTCTGCTGAGCTGGTCTCAGGTGAATTTTGTCTCAGCAGACGTCTGCTCGGATAAGACATAAGACAAAATATTCTTCACGTACTTTCATGGAAGAGAATCTGTTTCGTCTGTGCACCGTTTCCTATGTTTGCATTTCTAATTTCTTTCTTTTCTTTGTGTGTACAGAGCTGAAAAACGCATCTTCTATTTTCCTTTTCGGTATCGCAGTGACATCATCTGTCAGCAAATTTACAGCACAATCGGTAAAAAGCACAAACCTGAATCCTGTCCAATCTCTTGCAATCAATCTTCCACATACACTAATGTGTAACTTTGTACATCGTGTTGATAAATGCAGTGCGGACAAAGAGCAGCTTTGCACATTATCAATCACTGTCATCAATTCTTAGCCTTAGTTTTGATAAGAAAATACTTACAGGGTACACGGTTATACTGACAACATGACTAAGCATAGCGACTGGCTTGTTCATAAACAGTGACACAAGGACGGGCACTGACACGTGCACGCACATAAATGCTTACTTTTGGGTGAGAAACTAACCACGTATTTTGTGCAAATTTTGTGCTACAAACTGTCTCGACTGGGTAAATATGTGAATTTTCAGACAGGATCATGTAACACCATTTTAAATAATACTTAACGCTTCTTATCTCCTGATCCATGCTTAGTTTTTTAAGTTTTAAATTTTAAATCTATGTTAAAAAAAAACACATTTGCTGAATACAGTTTTACTTCCTTTTATGTCCGTTGTGTCCGGAACTTTTTTGAATTCAAATTTTTCAACGGTCTTAACTGTTGTTCAGATGAAACTTGGCCAGTTTAGATTTCACATGAAAAAGACATAATCCTGAAAAAGTGAATTATTTCAAAAACGTAAAATTGTAAAGACATCGCAACATGAATTTGACATGGTTACGGACACTACAGTTTTTTTTTTTTACTTTTTAAGCTTTTAACAAAAAAAACATTTAAGCAACAATTAGGGTCATATGCTCCTAGAAGCTTACGCCAATTTTGTATCAGTACATATAAATAAATATGAATAAGTCGTTATAGTTTGAAGTGAGACAGTATAACTGCGAAAATGGCTATTTTTGGGGGGCTGATATAAAATCATCTCTCAGGATAGCAACTTGCAATTTCGAGGGAAGCAAGATTGGTCACTTCAACGTTTCATAAACCTCAGAATTAACTTCTTTCACCACACACATTTTCTGTATTGTGCGTATAATATAAAAAAAAAAAATACAAATAAAAAAATTAAAAATTTTAAATTAATTTTTTTTTATTAAATCAGCACCAATACTGTGATTTGGCCGGAAATATTAAGAATGAATTGAGAAACCTTGAAAGTGACTGAGAAAAACTGTTATCCCATTACGCTGTTTAACCATGATATCACCCGACAAGCCAATCGTGCTGTATGAATTTTACACTCTAATGCCCCTGACAATGTTCACGGATTCAGATCTCATGTCCAAGTCACTCCGGATAAAAAAGCTAACTCCAAATGCCCGGGTGTAAATTTATACATAACTGACTCCGTATTATTTTTTGTCGCTTGAGCCATTTATTAAATTTGACGCTTCTGATCCAAAATAAATGACTCTAGTCATTTTTTAAATCGCTCGCATGTGCGTTTGGGTCGTTCTCCTGCCTCATTTGTTCTTGCAGCTGACTTCTCTGTGCAGCATATTTAAGGTTGAAGAATGTGATCCAGATAAATGGAGTGACACAAATTGCAATGCAAAGGAACGAAGCAGCAAAGAGCAACAAGTGTGTACCTGTAGGGGAGGAAGAAGGTCAAGAGACACCGAGGGACCACCAGGACTTTACGGCTTACTTTTGCTTGTGCATCTCCCTCTTTTTAAAGCCGAAGCCCAGAATAGCAGCTGGGTATTACTGGTGTGTGTGTGTGTGTGTGTGTGTGTGTGTGTGTGTGTGTGTGTGTGTGTGTGTGTGTGTGTGTGTGTGTGTGTGGACCACCCTGGGGATCTGCTGTTTGACGACCACCACTCAGTTTTATGGGAGAACCTGCTGTTTAGAGGCAGTGCTTCCTTGTGTGGGTTACATCCACCTGTTTTACTTATGTGTGATTTTTAAAGCTGGAAATTTGTTTGTATAAAAGTTTTTTTTATTTTTATTAGATGTATGCAAACCATTACTTACTAATTGTTGTATTATCAATATAACCAATATAATATAATATAATCAAAATAACAATAAATTTTGTTTATATAAAATAAGTTTTGGTATGTTGTATTTATTTTTATTAGAAAATGAAAGTAATATATATGAATATGGGATGAAGGATGACTAGAGTTATGAGAGTACAATCTCCATTGATTTCTCTATATAATCCGCTGCTACACTAATGCACTCATCCCAGTGATTCACTAGTACTTGGATACCATCAAGTAGAAAGAGTTCTCAGTACATCGGAGCCATGATCGGACCTGCTTCATGTCCTAAACGCCGGCCTCCCAGGAACTCCTTTAATGGCCCAAACAAGTGGAAATGGCTTGGAGCGAGGTCAGGACTGTACTGTAAGTCCATGAGAGCATAATTAGAAGAAGACTGAACAAGTACAGTTGGTTTGGAAGGATTACCAGGAGAATGTCTTTTCTGTCTAAAAAGAACACATCACTGAGGGTGGAAATACTGCATCTGAACAAAGTACTGAACGTATACTGGAATAATGTCCCATGGACAAATGAGACCAAAGTGCCATGTTTGTTGAAGAACAAGCAGAAACAGCTCATACCCACTGTCAAGCTCGGCAGTGCAGGAGTGATGATTTGGGCTTATTGTGCAGCCACAAGACCTGGGCACGTTCAACCACGCACTCCTCTGTAATACTCTAGAGGAAAATATGAGGCCGTCTCTCCGACAGCTAAGGCTTGGTCGCAGTTGGGCCAGGACAATGATCTGGAGTCCAAACCTCAATCCAGTTGAAATGCTGTGGCGAGCCCTTAACAGAGCTGCGCATATGTTAAAACCTAGATGAACTGCAGCAACGTTGTAAAAAAGAATGGACCCAAATTCCTCCACAATGATGTGAGAGCCAGAAAGTCATACAGGAAACAATTACTTCAAGTTATGGCTGCTCAATGTGGACCTACAGCCTGTTGACTCGAGGGGTATTTAGTGTCGCGCCCTCATTATTGTTGAAAAATAATGGAACAGTGAAAAAAGTTTCATGTTGTATTTGACAAATAATTAATTTCTGAACCTTTTTTAAACATGAATAAAAATAAAAATAAATAAATAAATAAATAAATAAATAAATATACGTGCATGGTTAAAACAACAACAAAAATTATTTTGCTTCAAAATAAATATAAATAAATAAATAAATATAAAAAAATAATAAATAAATAAATAATAATCAGAATTTTTTGAATAAATGGCGATGTTGAAATTTACATTCCAATAATTTTATTTTATTTTTTTACTGTTAACCTTCCAGAAATATTGTAGACCCAAACCGCCTGCCGACTCAGTGCCCTTGGAACAGTCCTCATACCCCATCCAACGCCCCCCCCCCCCTTCTAAGTGGGATTTTTATGTAAATAATACACTATTTTCTGCTGACTCTTTCGAAATGCGTCTAGCATTACATCATAAATCCGTCTGTTCGGAGCTGAGTCACATGTGCATATATATATATTTATTGTTTTGTCCCTTCTCGTAAAGCCATTAAGTGCAACCCGTGCCAGATTTGAGTAAGAAATAATGGCTGTTAGATCTTACCAACCTCCTGGGGTTGCCTGAGTGTGGCCTGAAATACAGCACACAGGGAGACATAAAAAAAAAAAGAGAGAGAGAGAGAAACAGAACGAGAGAGAGATTTTAATAAAAATGCAGTTCAAAAGGAATTGAGGAAATAAGAAAAGCCGAACCAGCGATCTCATATTTTCTGCTGTTGATGTTGCAGACACAATCCGTTAACGCAAATTTTATGATCTAATTATTACACCACGTACGTTTTTTTTTTTCTCCCTCTCTTTCTGTCGAATCCTGTCTTCTCTTGCGGCCGTGCTCGTCGCTCAGATCGCGCTCTCACGCTGCGTTGCAGCGGGGCTTTTTGGAAATGGCCTCGGTAATAAGAAGCACCCCTTGTGCCTGACGCTGAATTGAATCTGTGAAATTGAGACCAGACGAGGGCGAGAGATGAGAGCTAATCTGGCCCAGGCTCTCTGGTGTCGAAGCCAGCGTTGTGGGGAGAAGCAGCCCAACGCCGTCTCCGTTTGCACGGTTAACAAGCCTCCTTTACTGGCAAGTGCGGGCGGCCGAAATGCTTTCGAGCTCAAATAGGATAGAGGTTAGACACCCCACCCTCTGGACGCAGCGATGTGGCGCATGGGCTCTTTTTTGGATGCGACGGATGCCAGCGGCTGTTGCGTGCGATCCGTGTGCAGGCTAGCTTTATTTGGCGCATTGTAAAAAAAACTTATGGACATTCGAACAGTCACGAGCCGGAAAATATATTTATATCTCATTCTTTTCGGTGTGCGCAATTGATTCTGTTGACCCCAGAGCAATATATGTTCGTTCCATTGTATTTCCACATAGATCAAAAAGATGATATATTGCAGTTCCGAAGATGATGCATTACACTAATATGTTGCAACATTCTCCGCAGTCCTTCCATCACGTCACCTGTAAGAAAAATGCGCTTTTTATCTTTTAATGCTGAAATGATCTGTATCGATCTACTCAGATATGCAGGAGAAGAGAAAAAAAAAAACAAACCCAACCATTTTTAGCTAATATGTCTAACCTACTGAATGCCTTGAATACACCTTGTGCTGCGACTAAGACCGTGTTAGAAAGTCAAATGAGGGAAAAGAAATCTCCGAGACGGAGGCTTTCCAAAGCTGCAGGAGAGCGCTACGGAGCAGGTACGGGTGATTAATGGCAGCCTGAAGAGAGCAGACTCCCTTAAAGACATTTAGCCACACTGCCTGGATAAACTGACAGCCCCCCGCCCGTCATGAGTAATGACATCGCTCTTAAAACCAGCAGCAATATCGCACTAACTGTGACAGACTGATGAGGGCCCTCATGAAACCTGATTTTCGGCCTCATTTACATAACCGTGCCTTCCGGATGTGTAATTAGGTCTATGTACGTGTGTATACATGAAGTGAGTCAACTAAAAGAAGACGCGGACCACTGCGCGGGAGCTTTGTGTTGTCGCGATTGAGCCCGAATGCTAATTACACCGCTGTAATATCTTTTTTTAAATCAGTTGAACACTTCGCCTTGAGATACATTTCTCCGTATATATATATATTAGGATGCGTTTTTTTTAGGATCATTTTGAATTTTTTTTTTTTTTTAAAAACAGTGATGAAATATTTCTGGTGCTGAAAGACAGGGGGAGGATGAAATGAAAGATGTAAAACAAATAAATAAAAACCTATTTACGCGTTTGATCGGATGCTTTAAATATCGTCAAAAGTCTATAAACGACGCACATGCAGTTCCACAAGAGCACGAGGCAGGCGTACAGTAGCTTCGCCTCGACATCATCGCCGTACGGACTCGCCGATCGGGAAACACACACCCTCCGGCCGTACATTTCGAACAGACGAGACTGCGTTAGCGTGTATCCAGTAGCAGAGAGGGAATGAGTGCCGGTCGGCTGTTCTGCGATTCCGGCTGGCCGAGGGCTCGAGGTCCATACAAACATGATTAAGAATCAATTTGAGCCAGTTGTTAGACTGTCTGGCGCCGGCTGAGGGATGGACGCTTTTCATCCGAAACGTTTTACCGTCGTCTTGGATGGGCCGGCGTTGTCGGGACGGTCTGGGTGTGGGTCTAAAGTACCTGTCACGAGCCATTTTCACGCCGTCTTTAACATGATGTTTGGCCGGCACATGGTGCACATATGAAGGGAAGGGCGGAAGCGCTCGGCTGGGCGTGTTAGCTGAAGGAGCAGATGCTAGAGGATACATCTGACAGATGTGACCAAGTCCTAGACTCTTAACGCTATGTTGTAAATCAAAAATATAAATAATAATAATAATAATAATAATAATAATAATAATAATAATAATAATAATAATACGTGTGTCTGAGACGTGCTGATCGCGTCATCGCTGCGCCGTGTGTGCAAACGGAAATGCAACATCTTATTAAATATGCTAAACCGAATGATCATCCCAGTCACCAACCAAACGCTCTCTCATCCTGTTTGTCATTTCTTTCCCCCCCATGACGGCGAGACATTAAGGGCGCGCGCTTTAGGGGACAGCTGCTATTGTGAGATCCAGTGTGGAACTTCTCTGTTTACCAGCTCTTGTTGCACCGTTGAGGCTTTTGCTGACACGCATATCTGAACCCCTTATTAAAATACCCAGCATAGACGACCGTCTACTCTGTCTCGTCGCTAAAGCGAGACGCTGATACTGCTACCGCTAACGCTAACGCTAACGCTGCTGCTGCTGCTGGTCGTGCTGCCATAGCTGCATGTCTTCGCCTCTGTTCACCCGTCTCAAGTTATTCCATAATTCAATCTCGTCTTCATGTGTGACTCATGACCCACCTCTTTGTGTTTCCCTCTATATGCTTCTTCTTGAATTATTATGAAACGTCTCACCGTAAGCAGGGGGTTTAGCTGTGCATGGACAAGTGCCCACACAGTACATTTATCCCTCGATTTTTTATTTCTTTATTATTATTATTATTATTATTATTATTATTATTATTATTATTATTATTATTATTTTTAAGTGGCTTACTTAAAAGACTACTTTCTGATATTCATTTCACACTAGACAGGTAGTTGGCAGGTTACCTGAACAGCACGGACGTAGCGTTGTGACGTCATTTGTCCTGAAAGCTTTTTTTTTTTGTTATAGTTCACTTTTTCTTTGCAGTTAATTTCATTATTTTCATTTTACACAGGAGGAAATATTTTGGTGTGTGTCACAATGGACGTAGTATTATTGCGTGCATGATTTCGTAACCCAAATCAATACCTTTAAAAATTTTGAAAGACTTAATGTGTCAACGTGTAAGATTTACTTGGTAAGATTAAACCCCAATACACCCCGGTTGGGCCCTTGAGCAAGGCCCTCAGCTGCTCAGATGTATAATGGGATAAAAATGTACATTGCTCTGTATAAGGTTGTCTGCCGAATGGTGTAAATGTAAATTTACTTCATCTTGTTGTGGATTCTACCACCACACAAGGCATCAAAGGAAGGACATTTATGGTGACCAGGTACTGTAAAGGAAAGGAGTTAGCCCCTGTCCCCATCTCCAAATTCTTGAAACTGTACTTGAAGACGAGCGCACAAAATTTGAATGAAAATTTCTTTTTTTTTTTTCCCCATCGTGAGCTTTGAGACATGCACGTATTACAAGTTTCAAGACAAATGCAAATGCATGATGTGCTTTTTTATTTATTTATTTATTTTTATTTTTTTTTACGAGCATGATTTTTGACAGTAATATAAGTAGCAAGTAAAATAAAAAAATAAGTAGGTATACATCTGATACCATTTATCCATCTGGTATACATGATACCAATCATTTCAATTCAGATCTGTCTACTGTACATAAGTTTTCTATATATATGGGGAAATTTATATATATATATTTTTTTATATATATATATATATATTACATTTTTAATTTTCTTCTATAGCTATATTTCCATAGCTAGAGTTTTCTGTATTTAATTTCTTACTTTATTCCATAACTTATTTTTCTACTGACTGTTTATTCTCTCTGTTCTCTTTAGTGTGAGGTCGCGGCCGGTCGTATAAGCATTTCACTGCATAAGCGTACTGAGTATGTGACGAATCAAATTTGAATTAGATTTGAATTTGAATCTTATACCTACATGTATTCTACTCTGCATTATAGCGCCGACCATAAGAGAGCAATTTATTGCAATTCTTTTTGCATCTAAAGTCAAATCAATTCTAGATTAAAAACATTCAGGTGGCACTGAATGGGTGCGGGTTTGATTCCCACCCCGGGTCTCTGTGTGTTGAGGTTGCATGTTCTCCTTGTGCTTGCTGGGTTTCCAAAGTTTCCGCAGACATGCAGGCAGATTAGGCTAATTGGCGTGGTGTATTTGGATGTATGTGTGTTTGCTTTGTGATTGATTGGAGACGACCCCCCCCCCCTCCCGCACCCCCTCATGCCCCAAGTCTCCTGGGATAGGCTGCGACCCTGTACACTGGATGAAGCGGTAGAGATGATGAGTGAGTGAGTAAAAAACTTTATAATAAGTTTATGACACCTAGGACTAACCCCCCCCCCTCCCCCTTTCCCAACTGTGTTTGACTGATGGCATTGAGTTAGTAACCTAGTAACCCAGTGTACGGATGGAAACCTCAAAGCACTTTCTGTAAGTCGCTCTGGATAAGATCGTCTGCCAAATGCCTGAATGTAAATACCTTATGTCAGTGTTATACGGTATGAGGGAGATTGCAGTAATGATTTTTTTTTTCTTTTTCTAAAAGCTATAGAATCACCTATAGAAAACTGGAGCGAATCGAATCGAAACGGATCTGTGCTAACGATACAAAACCGTCTTACCTTTCCTCCTTATTCCGGTTCTTTAATATTATTCTAATAACACGAGCTGTCTAATATGCTGCGAGTTTGACAGTGAGTGTTTAAACATGCATAAAGTTAATTACCTTAAAGTCAGGCTTTGAAAAAGCAATTTTTTTTTTACCCATTGTTATAATTGTTCATATTTCATCTTCCAGCTTAGGACATTTCATTTTCTTATTTAATAATCTCGTTCTTGATGGTTTTCATAATAGTGTGGGATTTGCATTTGTCACTGTAATTACATTTGCATGTGTGAGCACCTCTGGAAAGTGGTTTCTCTAGAGAATCTGTATAATATAATATATTAGATAGCGTTTGAAATCAGAAGTGTGAAATTACTGTTATTGTAATTGTTCCACTTGCTTATTTGATTGAAGCGTCTGTATAAGCTTGGTTCTTTTCAGGACTGGACGACAACAGAAGAAAAAAAAAAAAAAGAAAAAAAAAAGAAGGGAAAAAAAAAGAGGTCTGGCTAAGGGATTTAAGGAACAGAGCATGTAGTGTAGACTATAAACTGCCAGGAGATGTTTAAACAGGAAGTGCATCGTTTGTAAGCTCTTCTTATTGTCGTTCAAAAAGAAAGAACAATCCCACACCGGTTATACTGTTATTCTCATCCTCCTCAGTCTTTCAAAGGAATTTCAGTTCTGTGATACAACGCAGGAACAAGGTGTACTTCCTTTCATCCCCCAAACATCATCAACACAATGTTAAAACAGTACAAAAAGGGAGAAAACAGCTGTCTGGTTAGAACTTATGACTATAGCCAGTGAAAAATGAACCCTTGCACCACTTAACACACTGAGCGTAATGGTATGTGCATGTCAAAATTTGGCAGCATGTATCATTTTTGACAGCCTACATTTCTCAGACGTTTTTTTTTTTTTTTTTTCCCTGAGCGAGAGTCTGAGCACAGAGCCGGAGTGACTCAACGAGGGTAAGTGTGAAAGAATAAGGATCTGAGTACACTTAAAGAGGAATAATGTCTCGACACCGTTACAGGCTTTTATGAAGACACAAAACCCCTCCGAGTCCGACAAGTGCAGACATGAGACCCCCGGTGACCCCCGGCATTCGGCGTCGAGCTCAACCTCGGACATTTCTATTCTGATATCAAGGATTTCTAAGAAGGCAGCTGTGTGTTATGTCATACAAAAGAATTCACACGGTGTGACTTTTAGGATGAAAAAAGCATCGATTCATGGATAGGGTGTGCTAACTTTTGCATTTCTGATAAACGTTATATACAAAGACAGACACGTGTAGATTGGCAGACTAACACTGATCACTGTGAGCATTAATGTAGCAGACTAAAAACTATTTCAGCTCTATGCAGTACAATTTCTTCTGTAAGAACAGAACTGTAATTTATGATCCTATGGCAAGTGTGTGTAATGTAAACTAAGCCGACCCTGGAAATAAGTACAGCTATGGATAGCTGTACACACACACACACACACACACACACACACACACACACACACACTCATGAGGTTGTTTAAAAAAAATTATCCACACTCTGGTTAATTTTTTATTATAATTAATATTAATCAATTAATTAATAATTAAGTATTAATTAATTAATAGCTAATTATTTATTATAATTAACTTTTAAAGCAAAAAGACAAATACATAATTTTTCGACATAATCTCCCCGCTTGTTTTTTTTTCAATACACTTTGTCCATCCATCAACAAGTTTTCGTATTCCTTCATTAAAAAATGTTTCAGGCTGAGCTTCGAGCCACAAATTCACCGCTGTCTTCACGTCTTCATCACAAGTGAATTTTCGTCCTCATAGGGCTGCTTTCAGGGAACCAATCCGGTGAAAGTCTGACGGAGCGAGATCAGGACTATAGGGAGGATTCCTAACACCTCAAAACAAAGTTGTGGCCAGCGTGGGCGGACGTGTGAGGATATACATCGTCATGCAAGATCATGACGGCCGAGAAGCATCTTCTGTAACGAGCACTGCTGATTGTTTCTCATAATGTTCCAATACTGGCTCTTGAGCATCCAAGAAAGCATTGATGAATTTTCCAGCTGACTGTTTACTTTTGAACTTTTTCTTGGTTGGCGATTGAGGATGTTTCCGTTGACAGTTACTTGTAAATTTCTAGTGATGAAGTGACAAATGTAATGGATTACAGTGACACGTCATGATTGTTTTTAAGTTTTTTTTTGGGAAACTATTGTTTGAGTTTGCTGTCCAGTCTACTGCTAGAGTCCATAGGTCCACCCAATCAATCAATAATTTTCCTTTCTGACCTTATAACACTTTTGGGTTAAAAAAATAAATAAAATAAAATAAAATAAAATAAAATAAAATAAAATAAAATAATAATAATAATAATAATAATAATAATAATGCACTATATCTCAGTGTTCTTGAATTCTTGATTCTAACTCAACACAAAGTATTATAAACACAAATCATGCTCCTATAATAACACCAACACACTGAGATTGATATGGTAAAGTTTTATTAATTAAATTAAATTAAATTAAATTAAATTAATTTAATTTAATTTTATTTTATTTTATTTTATTTTATTTTATTTTATTATTATTTTTTTTTTAGAATTTTATCGGAAGGAGTCTCCAGTTTCAGCTTTGTCACAGTCAGGCTTTTTTTTTCCCCCCCTGGGAGCTTTGAGGTTTGTTCTGGCTTAGCATAAAGGCAGCTGTTGTACTTGCAATACATCACAACTACAAATGGATTATAAATGTCACTAGTTAGAAAAATTGCTTCGGTGCAAGAGACATAAAACGCTTCGCAACATTGTGTTACCTAAAATTAATCGATTATGGTGCAGTAACAATCCACTCCACTTCATGCTGGGCTGCTTTACACTGCCCTGTCACGGCTTATTGTTCTATAACGCCACAACCCTACATGATTTATTCCTCACTTATAGCATTTAAGTTACAAGCTAATCTTATCTGTCGGAGCAGCCGCTGCGTTTGAGTCCTGCTCCCCGTTCACACAAATGAAACGAGACGTTTTATAAGGCATGTTAAAGCTGAATCGAGTGTGTTAAAACAAGCAAGTACTGAACTACATATATGTAATAATTTTGAGCAAAAAAAAAAAGGTTTTGTGCTAGAAAGTATAAAGTAAAGTTGTGTTCCTACTTTTGACTGTAAATAAAAATTATTGGTATATATGGCAAATTAAATATAAATATCAAAAACGTTTCCATTCAGGCTTGCAAATGTGTTATTCAGTAAAGTGTTCATGATGTTCTAAAAAGGTTAGACTGTAACATTTCTGCAACCTTCAGTAATAATGATATGTTCTATAATGTTACTCTCTAAGAACGTATTCCACAACAGAGACTAAAGATCAAAGAGTTCCTTTCCCTACAGGTAGTAATGCTGTAGCAATGTTGAAGGAATGTTTATAAACATTATTGTCAAAACAAAAAAGAAAAAAAGAAAGAAAAGAATGTAACCTCCACAAAACATGAAACCGTTACCTGGTAGTATTGTATTTTTGTATTAGCCTCATTAACCACAGATAGAAAGAGCAGTCCGGATGATCGTTATTTAAAGCATTTAATGCAATTCAGTTTTCAATATCAAGTTCACAGCCATGAAGCCTCTGTTAATTTATGCGACAAAGACAGAAAATTACCATCTTACGACGTCTGATCATGAAAAGACCGGCATTAATGGAGCGTTCACACTGCAGGGTTGTATTATATTATTACACATAACGCACAGGGTCACAGCACACACCTGACTGGTGCACAAATAGTGCATAAAATGTGTTCTCAATGACCCAAGAAATTCATCCTGGTTAATAGACCATATGCCTAATGCACCATGGGAGTACAGCGACGCTGTTTTTAAGAGAAAACTAATGCATCAAAGGCTACAGGAATTCAATTATGTCGTAGCTATGGAAATCTTGTACAAAAGTCGCCAAATATTTTCTTCAGATGTCTCTCACACACACACACACACACACACACATAGATGAGAACTTTATCCAGACCAGCAACAAAATGGAACATAACTTCTCTCCTTTGAAGATCACATCTTCGATTTGAGCCGACTCTAAACGGAAAGACTTTGCGTCAGCAGGGCCGTGCGCACGCGTGCGTGTGTGTGTGGAAGATGATTTATGTGACGCTGATTGTTTCAGTTCTGCGTTGGAGCGAATTTCTTTTTTTAATGAACATGTCACTTTTGAAATGTGCCAGTGCTGAATATGATGGGCCAGAATGCGGGCCCCTTTCTTCAGCGCCATGATTTATCCTTGCTATGTGTGCCGTTTTGTGAGCCGCGCGCCGGGCCCTCGGCTAAAATTAGACGCGGGCAGCCCCATAAGTTTGCCCGGAGTGACAACAGATTCGTTTCGGTGGCACGCGAAATCCAGCGAGCCACCGGCTTTGCACTCTCGTGGCTGAATTGATACCTATACCACATGTTCGAGTCCTTCTGGGGCATCTATGCGAGAGATACCATGACGTCCAAAAGTCTTAAAAAAAATTCTTCTCCTTGATGCACATGGAAGCTTTTTGAGACTTGAAACAAGTTCCCACAGCGTGCAAATGTTGGCTTTAGCTGAATGCAGCGAGCTGGGAGGTTAGCCACTGCGGAACTGAATTATCAGGCACTGTAAATCTATTTTCCGCATCTCTCTCGCTCTCTCTCTCTCTCTCTCTCTTTTCATTCTCTCATTCTCTTGATTCTTTTCTTCCTTTTTCTTTTGCCTTTGCTCCATTGGGACGGCAACGAATAGCATCTGGTTCCATTTGGCCGTGTCTCTGCACAGACACGGCAAGAAAAAAAAAAAAAAAAAAAAAACGATTGCCAGACACACAACAGACTCTTTTTCGGTACCTCCGCCCTCCTACGCTGGCGTTTTTCGGCCACGGTCTCTCCGAGGTACAGTACAGATCCTTTCACTCGCTCCTCCGTGTAGCGCACAACCGGCACAAAGTAAACACACACAGAACCTTTTCCGAGTTCTTATCCGTCATCCCTCACTCAGAATTGTTAACATTGCAGTAATGAGGACGCTTTGATGTTCAATCAAGTTACAAACCTCATTCGATCAGGCTGTAATTCCTTTCGCTGCGCTGCTTTTAAAAGCCACCAGTCATTCAGCGGCGCGGCCTCCACAGCCAGCCCGCGTTTGAATAGGAGGACCTGCACTGGGGTTTTGTTTGAGCTCGGTCTTTTGTCCCGGTTTGTGAAAGAGAAGAATTCAAACTTGTGATCTTGCCCTGATAGCGCACCAAGTCTCTGCTTGTTCTTCATATGAGAAAGATAAGGAATCTGAAGCGGCGCGTTGGTGTGGACACGTCCAGATAGCTTAGCGGCAGTGGATTTCATCCACGCATCATTGTAGCTTTTCACAGTGCCTGAAATGTGTATCTGACTAGACATGTGCTCGACATTACAGAAAAGCACTGTGGGGGAAAATGTTCGGCCCTGGGTTTTGGGTTTTTGGTCTCTTTAACACCAGCTCTCGAGTTCTTCGCTTCGTGTCAGCATGTAACTAGAAGTATTAGCGCTCCATCAGAACCAGAAACACACCACATCCGAAGGTCATAAAAATTTTTTTTGTTTTTTTCCCCAAAAGAGATCACTTTTCATGATTAAAGCAGACTTATTATATGTATTCGATCGATCATTTTTCATCATTCTCATACATCTCTGGTGCAAATGGTTGCATGCAATAAAAATAATTGCCCTCTTTTTTTTGTCTTTGCATATTTTTTCTTTAGAAACCCACTTCTTCTAGATTCATCTGCTATTTGTCTCTAATAAAACAGCATTCCAGGACTCCACCCAGGAGCCGGCATTTTATTTTCCCAAATTCAGACATGAAAGAACAGAACAGGTCTGTGTTTTGACCTTTGAGAGAGTTACAGTAAATCCGATGCTACTGAAAAACTTTTTTTTTTTCACTTGCTTTGTTCTTCAAACAAGCACATGCATTAAAAAAAAATCTAATTAGGTGTGAAACACCTTATAATAGTGTTTGTTTCTGATTGGCTAGAAAAATGCAGTTCTGCAAAGGGACGTTCGGGAGACGTTCACTTAAAGCTATAGAGATGCTGGAAGAACACGTCTGAAAAATGAATGAAAGAGAAGGAGATTCGGCCGTTTGGTCTGGGTCGTATTTCATCTGGAAAATGAACAGAGACATTTTAGAGACCTTTAAGACTTGTTTAAAAAGGAGTATGTGTGGTTTATTCTCAAATAAGCAGAACTGACCTTTCCTTTTATTTTATTTTTTTTTTACCCTATAGTGGCGCATACTTGAGTAATCGTGCTATGGTTCTATACTTAATTATCATTTTGGCATGTTTATACTTCACCTAAATGCATTTACATTTCCAAAAAATGAAAGAAAACCTTTTTACTCCTTGCATTATTAATTAGTCTTTCAAAGTGCTAACAAATCTTAACCTCGTCCAGCCACTGACTGTATGATGTATGAGCCTCCGTAATTATGATATTAGCATTACATCAAATGAAGCAATTCATCTATGCTTTTCATGCCATGCAAACTATTCGAGTAAACAAATATATAATCGACAATCCACTGGACTGCAGTGTTCGGCTTAATCACGCGCGTGTCCCAATTTGTACTTCCGTACCCGTGTTAGCAAAGACTCCTATAACACGAGCCATATCTCCTTTAGCTCCCTAGAAAGACTTAACTAAGTGAGCTCATTAAAAAAGAATGCAATTAAAAAACAACACACTGCCGAACACAATATTAATTAGCAAATATTAATTAGCTGTGTTTAACTGAGTTTGCTAATAGCATGTTAATCAAGCGTTGATTCCAGGTGGTAATATAATGGGCTTGGTGGCAATTCAGTGATAAATATCGGCTACTTCCATCAATCCAGCTAGGAAGCGTGA
>JAAGKR010002787.1:6529-86177 GCA_011419295.1 Clarias macrocephalus
GAAACCGAGCAAGTATTAGTTTACGAGTGCCGAGTATCATGCTTCACACATGCGACTCTTATTTTGACACCGAGCGTCACTCTCTCACCTTCCCCCCCTCCCCCCTCCCTCCCTCCCCCCACACAGAAACACACACGCACAGACGCTCTCTTGCCTTTTTTTTTTTCCCTGTTAAAACGGTGTTTCTGTGTTTGTGTGTGTGTTTGTTATGAAACTTAAGTGATTCCTTTAGTATGCGCTCGTGCCAGTCTCGCTTTTTTTCCGTCAAAACGGTGTTTCCGCTGTGTGTGTGTTTATTGTGAATCTCAAAAAGCGAGGTGGGGAGAGGGAGGAGGAGTGTTACTGTGTAAAACGAGGCGAGGGAAGGAGCTAATTCCACACACACACGGTGCCTGCGCGCACCAACGGAAACACTTATCTGTCAGGATTTATTTGTACTTTTTTTAAAAGGTAAAGTGCAGATTAATTTGTTTTATTTTCATTTTATAGATTGTATTAATTATTTTTATGTATTTATTTTTGGGGGCTGTGGAACGAATAATTTGAGTTTTAATTATTTCTTATGGGAAAGGATGATTTGGTTTAAGAGTGTTTTGGAATACGAGCCCACTTCCGGAATGAATTATGCTCGTAATCCAAGGTTCCACTGTACGAGCCGGGAATGGTTGTGAATTTCTTAAATAAAGTTCTACCATATATTGTATATTCTTGTAATAGTGAAGACATATTCTACAATATGCACTGTTGTCCCCTACTGTAATGCCCTACATAGATGGGAAGTAAAATTCATTAGGTCATGTCAAGTCAAAGGTCCTGTGATCTGATGAGTACAGATTGAGTCTTTTCCGGAGCGATGGGCGTGTCCGAGTAAGAAGATGAGCGCATGAAGCCATGCACCCGTCATGCAAACTAATTACTCAGTGTTATGATCTGGGGTTGCTTCAGTCGCTCAGGTCTAGACTCAGCAATGTTATGTGGCAACAAAATGAAGTCAGCTGATGACCTGAATGTACTGAATGACCAGGTTATCTTATACATCTATGGAGTTTTTCTCCCCTGATGGCACGGGTATATTCCAGGATTCTTAACACAATGGCCAACGCAATTGTGTGCCGTAATCAAAGCTAAACGAAATCTTTTCGTCATCAGGTGAAAGGTTTTTCCAGGCCACCACACATATACTCATTCGCAGTCTGTGCAACCGAGCACATTAATATACAGATCCACAGCGCAGTCAGGAGCCCAAGGTTGCATTTTTTTTTTTCCGCTTTAAATTTCACTCCGCAGTGCAGCAGAAATGTCACAGCAGCTCATCACCTTTTCTCCTCTCTGTCCATCCTTGCCACTTAGACCCCTTGGACCAGGCTTGCCCTGAAAAAAAGATTTCCATTTTTGTCTGTTAATGTTTTAAATAATTGCAAGCGTTAATGTAAATAAGGCAGACTTACAGTTTTCCCATCACTGCCTTTGCCTCCTGCATTACCCTGAAACCAAAATAAAAGAACACAGAGACCATGATGTCAGTCAGCACTCAAAGTGTTTTCATCAAACTGTATCACACTTATCGTCTATCCCACTTCAGCCTGTATTCAGGGTCGCGGGGTGCCTGGAGCCTATCCCAGGAGACTTAGGGCACGAGACTTGGTACATCCTGGACAGGGTGCCAATCGATCGCAGGGCACACACACATACACACTACGGCCAATTTCGTTGGACTGTGGAAGGAAACCCACAAAGCATGGGGAGAACATGCACACAAAGGCGGTAATCGAACCTGGCTGGGAATCGAACCTAGACCCTGCAGGTGCAAGGCGACTGTGCTATAGCTGTAATCGCAGTATAAGTGACAATATACCGGAAGCTAAATATGGAAGCATTTACATATTTTACGTAATATTCAGAATACATGATATCCTCCGATCCAGTAGAAAACTGTGTAACAGTAGGTTTCCTCTGAGTTTAAGCTGAACACGAAGAGTCTGCTCTGTTGAGTCACACATACTCAGCCATGCCAGTATGTACAGTATTGACTTGGTTTGTATACAAGTTAACTTTTCCTACAGGAATATTAAGCAGCATGGGTTATTGAATTCGCATGAGGTTGATAAAAACCAGTGCCTTAAAAAAATTTCACATTTCAAACAACCCGGATTTTGTTTCACATTAGAACAGAAGATCTGTACAGCCGTACACGAGGAATGTTTTTGTTTTCGTTACGTCAGTCAGCCCATTAGCTGTGTTTACACGGACGATATTTCTTCAATCCGGCTGAAATCATTCTGATTAGGGATTCTTCATCCCACTTAACTGTTTGCTGCTCTGACAAGACGTGTGTTTACTTGCTGAAAGGATTTAATCAGAATAATTTTTTTTTCTGTTTTAGACATGAGTAAAGTGGTTCTGCCTGCTATGAAGTGAGGAAATATAACAGAAGAAGTATTTTTTTTTTTCCAGCTTTGAGAATGTTAGGTTTCCACTCTTTTCTGACAAATCCCACTTTTTGTGTTAGACGAATTTGGTCTCATCTGTGATTGGTTAGATGCTTTACTACTATTTGCGTGAAATGGGAAGCCAATCAGTGTCCCGTCATCAACCAAAAACCCTGTGGGTCAAAGACTGTAAAGTAACGACTGGTGGGATAGAGTTGTCACTAACGGAAATTATTATTCAGGGGATTATTAAGGAGAAATCTGACTAAAGTGTTTACATGATGCAATTTTATCCCCGATCAAGCTGATATTCTGATTATTAGTGGAAATATTATGATCCATGTAAACGTACATATTGGCAACCAACATTAAATTAAGTAGATATTTTATATGAAGACATGCTGATCATGCGATATGACCAGATCGCTGTCATTTTGCACGGTCTGTCGTTTCAGGACTGCAACATCCACACTAGGCTTTTGTTTCATCACGTGGTATCAGACCTTAGCAGATTTTTTTTAGTGTGAGAAAATAGGCTGGTCATGGAACCGTATCAGTGTTGGAACTGAGGTAAAACCATTCCTTAAATCCCATAAGATCATATTCTGCTTTAAATGTGATCCATCCAGGCATTAAGGCTGGGGTAGCTCAGTGGTTAAGGCATTGGACTACGGTTCAGAAGGTCCGAGGTTCAAATCCCATAACTGTTGTGCCCCTGAGCAAGACCCTTAACCCTCAACTGCTCCCATGTATAATAAAGTACACATGTAAGCCACTATAGATAAGGGTGTATGCATAAAAATATGCGTTCTTATGCAAAAGTTTAGGCACCCCTTGATAAACAACAGATTTTGGTGATTTTTTAATTGAAAAGATGTTAACACAGTTTCTCTTGGAAATGGAAAAAAATGCATAGTTACTTTTTATGACATAAATTGAACAAAGATGGAAAATAAAACCATTATTATTGTGGCACTGTGCGAAAACGGGAGGAGGTGTTACTGATTATGCAGGGTGCCCAAACTTTTGCACAGTGCCACAGTAATAAATAAAATATTGTGTTTTTTTCCATTCCCAAGAGAGACTGTGTTAACATCTTTTCAATTAAAAAAATCACCAAACTCTGTTATTCATCAAGGGTGCCTAAACTTTTGCATAAAACTAAGTTGTACAGGTCAGTTTTGTGCTATGGCCAACAGAGTGCACTGGGTGAAGTTTTAATCCCAAACATTGTTTTAAAACCCTTTTAGCGGTTGAAGGTAAACCTTGGTGTCAAAATGAGGCTGAGGGTTCCCTCTTAGATGTCACAAAATTGCCATTTAAATATTCTAAAAAGAGGATTTTCTTGTAAATAGAAAAGGATATGATGCAGCCATAAACTTATCAAAATGGATCTTACTGTACCAGGAATCTGAAAATATACATAAATCACCCGAAATGCAACTTGATATATGATTTAGATGTGACGGGTTAAAACTGTATGTGGCTCATATGTATGGAACCTTAAAGACTATTAGAACTCATAATTAATACACAAGTGTGTTTAACAAGGCAGACCTTTTCCCCTTTGGATCCAGGTTTCCCTGGTTCTCCCTAAGAAAAAAAAAACAAGGAAAAGAAGAACTATAATTTAATAAACATAGAATAGATAGAAGAAGAGAAGTCATATAACATATAACATTACCAGATACAGTCAAATGCACGGTACTGTACAGTGCACAAGATCTACCATGATTCAGTTTCTATTTATCTACACCAATTTCTTCCTACCATACACAATGTTCCTAAAATACACAGCACCGCTTAGAAATGACATAACTCACCTTTTCTCCATTCTGTCCAGTTCCTGGTTCCCCTTTAACCCCCTTCATCTGCTGAGGTTGGAGAATACCGGCATTCGTGGAGCACATGGCACACGACTCGCCCTGACAAGGACAGAACATGACAGATGGGTGCGGGAACCTGGCCTGAGTATTGCTGCCTGAGCAGCAGAGAGATACTTCATCTTCACGCTGTAATTCTGCAAAAGTCCAAACTCACCTTCTCCCCTTTGGGCCCCTCTAAGCCTCGCTCTCCCTGTGAAACAAACAGTGATGAAACATTCAGCTCTCCGTGAACGCTTCACAGCTGAAAGCAGGACGAATAAAGACGGAGGACACAGTGGACACGTACGGATTGTCAAATCACACTTTGCGCAGTGTTGAGTAAGCGCTGGTTTTTGATGAATGATTTCAATAACACTAGATCTTGGAGGTGATCTTAGGACTTTTAAACCGTGTTGTACACGTGTGCTTGCTTGATGCATTGGGGAAAGTTGGAAAAGTAATTTGATACATCACGATACATCACGATAAGTCCAGAACAAGAGAAGAACCTCATAGTGAAATTCATTAACACTGGCCAAACAGGCACAAGTAGGATTTCTTTTTATAGTTTCCTGGCTGACAATTTGGTTTAATTACCATTTATGAAGGTTGATGATTGGCAAAAAAGGTAGGCCAATCTGAGACAGACTAGGACGGGATATGCCTTTGCTTTGCCAAAATGGGGAAAAATATAATATGCTGCCATCTGCTTGTCGGTTCATTGTGAAACACACCAAAATATGGCCTCTTATGGAAAAATTGAAATAATCATGGGGCATTAGTGGCTCAGTAAGGTTTAATTCCCACCCAATGCCTGTTTTTTCTAAACCAGGATAAAATGGGAGGGTTGCATCAGGAAGGGCATCCGGCGTAAAACCTGTGCCAAATTGCATACAGATTGGATGGTACACTGTAGCGACCCTTCGACAGAGGCAGCCGAAAAACCAACAACATGGAAAGTTAAAATTTTCAGGGATGATGTATAAAGTCAACTATGTGGATAAACACTAGCTTGCAAAACATATGACATCATCTCACTAGGTAGGTCAGTGGTTAAGGCTTTGGACTCTGACTCAGAAGGTCCCAGGTTCAAACCCCACAACCACCAGGTTACCACTGCTGGTCCTTTGAGCAAGACCCTTAACCCTCAAATGCTCAGATGTATAATGAGGTACAATAAGTGCTTTGGTAATCTTGCTTA
The DNA here is from genome assembly GCA_011419295.1 of Clarias macrocephalus. Lineage (NCBI taxonomy): Eukaryota > Metazoa > Chordata > Actinopteri > Siluriformes > Clariidae > Clarias > Clarias macrocephalus. The sequence continues at coordinate 12,025 of JAAGKR010002787.1, forward strand.
GGTAGAATTGGTAAATGAGGGATTCTACTTTTAATTGAGTAATATTTTTATATACTTTTACTCATATACACAATCCGTGTACTTTTTCCCATCTCTAAAGCGCCTATGCCCTCTCAGTCCCCAAACTCAGTCGGAGAGGATGCTGACAGTGCCGGAGATGCGACCACTTTGATTACAACTTCGAAGGAAGATGTTAACAACCTGAAAATCTGCATCTCTGTGGCTTATGTTAATTTCATAATGATTCCCTGAAGTCAAGCAGCAGAAGTGACAAGTGTGTAAATACTACGGGCTCATTCTAGTGTGAAGTAAATATGCAAGAGAAATCTTAAGTAGTCCAAAAAAAAAAAACTGCCTGTACATCTGTACAGTTCTGATGTTATTTAAGTCAGCCTATCACCAGCAAGCAGCAACGATCAAGAGTATAAGCTAATGTTAACAGCAAACATCTGAATAAAGGAATAATGTAATCACTCTGACTTTAACTGTGGCCTAGATGATGGTACCAAAATGGGTTGGTTTAAATATTTCTGAAAATGTGGGTAGAAAAGCCTGGTTGGTAAAAGAGGTCGGAGAAAAATGATCAGATCGGCTCAAGCTCCCAGAAAGAATATAAACTCAAATGAGGGTTTGTTTATTATTATTATTTCTTCATAGTTTCAACTCCCTTTTTGATCATTCTCCTTTGATCTCTCAGAAGCAATGGCCATTAAGAATGCAAGCTTTTTCCCCTGGAAGGCCGCAATTCGTCCCGCGCTGTGCCGCGGAATCCCACAAGCAACATTTAAGAATTTAAACAAATGTGCTGCGTTTCACTGAATATCCACCAGATGGAGCATGTAAGGACTTTATCTAAAAGCCAGACTAAGTACAACGAAGAATTGTGTATAATTAGTTAGCCTAAAACAATATTGTTTACAATTCTGAAGCAAACATAAAAAAAAATAAAATAATAATAATGTTTTACAGCCAGATCTGTAAACCTACTGTGTGATTGAAGAAGGTATGCATAAAGGTGGAGGTTCCTAATAAAATGGAAGGTTGTAATTATTGCATGGTTTTTGTGGTACAGTATATAAACAGACCAGATCTTAGATGTGTTTAGCTCCGCCCCAGAATCCAAAATAGTCCCACCGCTATTTAGACCTGAATTTAGCCCTTCTCCAGTCAGAACCCACTGGTTCTTTCCTTATAGCACATATACTGATCGGCTATAACATTTCCATCATATAACATTAATCTATTATTTATTATCTAGCCAATTTTGAGCAAATTGGTGACAGAAAAGTATCAATGCATCACAGCCTGCCGCATATGGGGTTTACCAGGCAAAAAGTTCAAGGTTGTTGATCAAGCCCTCTAATTGATATGCTGGACAAACAAATCAGAGGTCTTATGGAGTCAGACAGTACCTCACGGCCTCAGAGCTGTTTTGGTGGCACAATATTGGGCTTAATGTTTTTTTTTTGTTTTAAAGTAATGAGAGCTGTTCGGCTCAGATGGGAATGTCTTTGTGTCTGGATATGGTACTAATTCCAATATTTTCATGCTTTAATAGTTAGAAATCATTCCTTTAATTAGCGACATTAAAACATTAATTAGTACAAACCTTTTCTCCTGCTTTTCCGTCTTTCCCTGGAGAGCCCTAGAAGATGGAGAAAAAAAAAGTAAAATCAAACCACGGCAGTCTGACTCACCATCATTGATGGCACTGATCTCTTGCATATTGACGCTATATCATTTTACACACTGTAAAAAAAAAAAAAAAAACCCTCTCTCTCTCTCTCTCTCTCTCAATTTATCTATCATTCCCGCCCTTCCTTGCTCTCTCCATCTATCCTCGCCGTTCTCCCCAGGCCAATATCTGACTATGAGGAACTGACTCTGACTTTATTGCAAATTGTTACAGAGAAATGCGTACCGTTGTCTTACGGTGGGCCAGGCAGACTTATTTCGCCGATTCGATCCTCCTCGCACAGTGGAACAGACAGTAAGACTAAATAGGTAAAATAAGGGGGGAAAAAAAGATGGAAGAGCCGAAAGCACACATTACGCTGCGAAGATTTCATCTCTGCCAACTCGAGCACGATGAAAAGGGGAGAGGGTGGTGGGGTGGGGTTTGGGGGGGGGGAGAAACCTGCTGCTGTTGACAATGGAATAGGGGTTTTGTTTAGAGAAAAATCACCAGGCCTCAACAGATGAGTTATAAAAACACTCCCAGTGGCTATAATTATGTGAGATGGAATATGATTATGTGGCTTGGTTGGTGGCGAGCGGAATAAGGGCATCGTTACTCATTGAATATAAACCCAGCAGGCTTGAAGCATCGTTTCATCGGTTCAGAAACTAAAAGCAAAGGGAAAAAAAAGGTGAAGATTGCCTCCCACAAGGTAACCCGACTAAAAAAATAGCGACGCGAAAGAGGAGCGTGCCGAGGCAAGATAATATATTGACTTTTTGCAGCTTGCGGAAAAGTCCCAGAATTCAGAGAGCAGGACTAGGCCACTTTATTGTCCTCTTTGTAGACTCTTTTTTTTTTTTTTTTAAAGATAATAAATCTAGCTAGTCGTGCTCATGGGACCATAGGATTTCGCATCAATTCACACGTCTCTGCTTCAGTGTCATGTCCGTGTAACAGGTTTTATCATGCTGTAGGTGTGAATGATACATCAGCATAGATTTGAATGCTGTTCCATCATTCCATAGGACTTATGAAAAGAAAAGAATAAAAGATTAAAACAGGCTTCTCAAAATGGGGTGTGTGCATTCACTTTGGACTTACAGGCAAACCCTGCTCTCCGTTGCCTGGTGCTCCGGGTTCTCCTTTGGGACCAGGCTTCCCCTGAAGGATTGTGGTTCCACTTGTATCCTTCGGCAGCACTGGACAAACTTCACATGGCTCTCCCTTATAAATTGGGAACAAATTATATTGAGTACATATACATTACTTTACATTACAGACGATTGAAAAGGTTTACATGACTCACGGAGTTTATTTTGTCCACGTTTAACCTGCTAATCAGCCCGTGTTTTCAGTTTAGCAGTGATACGTATGAAAGCAGCTCGGGGTCAGGGAGAGGGAACGCAAATGTATCAGAGGGAGAGAACGAGCACTGGAGCACTGCAGAAGCTAGAAGCAATGCCAGATGTGGCTTACGCATGCCGTGTACCATTCGTCTCTATCTTAAATGCTCTGTGAACTTTCATGACCTCTGGAGTTTAATCAGAGCCAGAGCACGCCCCTGCTGTCGCTCTACGATTCAACGACATTACCTCTGTTGGTAGAATAGGCCACTTTAAAGTGCCACACAAGACGTTTTGTACTAATATATACCTAAAGATGGATGATTTACAATGCTGCTGATATTGGACAGCATTCTGAAGCCTCCAAAAGCAGCCTTGAGCAGTGAAACTAATTTTTTAAGCCACTAATATATTTTGTTAACATTACTATTTTTTTATTCTGCGGCACGAGTGGCTTAGTGGTTAGCACTGTCACCTTGCACCTCCTGGGTCTGGGTTCAATTCCCACATGCATGGGAGTTTGTATGTTCTCCCCATGCTTGGTGGGTTTCCTCCCACAGTCCAAAGACATGCAGCTTAGACTAATTGGCGGTCCCAAATTGCCTATAGCATGAGACTTAGTGTATGTGTGTCCCCTGCGATGGATTGGCATCCCATCCATGGTGCCCTAAGTCTCCTGGGATAGGCTCCAGACCTCCTGCGACCCTGTATACAGGATGAAGCAGTACGTGTGAGTAAGTGAGTTTCATGTGACCCTGATTGGTTATCATATCACATCTATACTCTATGAATGTGTTGGGTCATGGTGGGGCCCTGAAGCCTATCCCAGGCAACTTACGGTATGGCACAAGGCGAGGTGCACCCAACTCACCACATGGCACAAGTCCATATGATCACACCGTCAACATACACTGCATGTCTTTGGACTGTTGGAGAAAACTGGGGTAGTCAGAGGAAACCAACCAAGCAGAGAACATTCAAACTCCAGACACACAGCGAGACTGGAGGCGAGATTCAAACGTCTGTGAGGCAACAGTGCTAACCACTGAGACACCATGCTGCCACTTTATGGAACACAGCTGGTTCAATGGATGTGAATGGACACAGTGGTTTAATAGAGCAGATTATTCAGAATGAAGGCAAAATACAGGGAATGTCTTGACTGCAAGTGCAAGTAGTTTGAAACGCAATAAAAATATTATTTTGATGTAAAATTAACATTAAGTAAACAAATTGGACACGTTTTCTAATTCCAGGGTCATTGTTATTGTGAAACAATGCTGAAGGCATCATTCAAAATAGGCAATAATCTCCTTTGAACTGTTGACATGGAGACGTTTCTGCTTCTTATGCTCTTCATAATGGCTCTAATCTGAGGTTCTGGTTGTTAATTGGTTATTTCTGAGGTAACTTGTGACTCTAAATGAACTTCTCCTCTCAGAAGCAGCAGAGGTAAGTCTTGGTCTTGCTTTCCTGGGAAGGTCTTCATGAGAGCCGGTTTCATCATGGAGCTTGATGGGTTTTGCAAATGCACTTGACAATAATGTTCTTGCAAGAACTGTTCCATAATAGCTGAACCATTATAGTGTCTTATAATAATTGTTGTTACATAATTACCTAATTCCATACAGTATGTGTTATTTCATAGTTCAGAATAAGAAATCAGGTATTGCTTTAGAATTTAGAAAGTTAATCCACACTTGCGTCCAAACTTTTGACTGGAACTGTAACTGTGTGACAGTTTAAAAGAGTAAAATACAGGACAGTTTGATTAATAGTCTATAACGTATTGAGTTGGCTCACCTTTTCACCTTTGGGACCTCCCGGACCTCTTGGACCCTGCAAGTACCCAAAGCGCATCAGCAAAATGGGCACAATGGGTGTTGATCAGGTTTTCAGCTTCCATTTACTTGTAGATAATTATGATATAATCTTTAATCATGTATTATTATATAAGTATTGTAGATAATGATCTATTATAGTGATAAAAAAAACGGTTCCAGCTGTAGTATTAATGTCGGTGTACGTTCGGTCCCCTCCGAATGATAAGGCGATTGAAATAAACGTCCTAACATGAAAGGGTCATCACACTTACAGGATCGCCTGTCGTGCCATCCTCCCCGGGCATCCCAGAATCCCCCTAGAAGGGTTAAATAAAGATATCGCTTTGATCAGGCACGGTTCTTCTTCTCAAGCCTCATGATGTAGTCATGAGAAGCAACAATTCAGTACTTCAGTCTAACAAATTCCTACAATAATCAGTCGAATTCGGTTTCACTCACTTTGTCTCCCTTTGATCCAGGTGATCCTGGGCTCCCCTGAGGAAAAATAAAGGAGAAGATGAGGGGAAAAAAAAAAAAAAACGGTTGATCATCCAGAACGACTTTAATAAAGACAAATTCGTACGAGTGTCATAAATCATTACACGCAAAGGGGGCCCAGACGCCTTCTACTTTAATCTGCCTCCGAGAGAGCAGGAATGCAATGCCGTGTAAGAACGTATTGCAGGATTGGTGCTAATTTCGGTGAAAGCATGTGAAATGATTAAGTATAATGAGGCAATCTCAAATTTTAGGTGTTACAAAAAAACAGGCAAAATCCTTTATACTGTATAACCATTGGTAGCAACATAATGAAGAGAAAACCATCTCATATACTGTAATGCACAACACACCAGAGCTTGGGGTCGATGCGCCACAAAAGCAATAGATGTAACCCAATTCACCCCAAACAAGAATCTAAGGCCACGGATGGTGGAATATTTGATTTATCTTGAATTATGCTACAAATGCACATGGTAGGGTTAGAATTAAGAATCCTTGGTCCCACCTTGCCTTGCGTGAACTTGCCTCACTTTTGAACCTTTTTCCACTGAGTACAATTCAAATGTCGTAGCCTACTGTACAGTATATTTTCAACATCCATTTGTTAATGCTCTGTTGCATTAAAAAGTCATCTCTAACTGGTTCCAGCGTACTTTAAAGCCCTCCCAGGCACCAGATCTAAATCTAATAGCTCTCCTTTGGGATACGGTCGAATGAGAGATTTGTGCGAGTGCGCGGCTTACAAATCCGTAGAAATGATTTCATCATGTACTAGGGATGTTTCCAGCATCTTGTGGGATCCATGGCACATGGAATCGAAGAGCAAAGAGAGGATTCTAGCGCGTGTTGTAACAAGCACAGTGGTGCATGAGTGTCTTTCTCTTTATATTGTTTTATAGAAGGATTGAAATACAAGACGAGGTCAACACATGTCTAGTGTTGGGAAACATACAGGACCGTGCAAAAGTCTTGAGAACCAAAAACGGTTCTGGACCACTATTCGCAGCAGTAAAGTGCTCGCCCTATCATCGCAAGTTCGATTCCCGGGTGATGCTGTAACCTCTCGCCCTGCCGGAGGTCTAAAGAGAGCTCTCAGAGGGGTACTTAGTGCGCCCACATTAATCACGGCTCTACAGCCAATCTGGGGCGTCTGTGAGCTCAAGGAGCGGATAGCACTGTCCTCCGAGTGCGTTACGCCGCCCCCAACGGTGCGTGAGCAAGCAGTTCAAAAAGATGCGGCCGGCTGGCGTCAGAGGAAATACGTGACTCCGACTGAGTGGTAGTAGCCTTACTGTGGCGCCCCCTAGTGGCGGGGAGTAATTAAATACAACTAAATTGGGGGGGGGGATAAATAAATTTTAAAAAATGCATGGCTCTTCTTTACAAGCAAAATAGTGTTGATCAAGCCGTTTGTACAAGTATAATACGGGACGTGACTCATATAAATAAGGTGCTTACAGGTTGTCCTGGTGTGCCGAAGCCAGGAGGTCCAGGAGGTCCGGGTAGGCCTGGGTCTCCTGCGAGTCCCTCTGGACCAACAGAACCTGTGTTTCCCTTTGAAACCAGTCACAGCTGTTAAAGGTTTTATATGCTACATATCTTTACATGTTAAAATCAATCGTTGAAGGATCGGACAGTTTTACCTTCGGCCCTTTAGGACCAACGATGCAAATAGTTCCGGCACGACCCTGGAACAAGGCAGAGCATTAGACCACTTTACAGGACGTGCCAAAAGCAATGACAAGTAATCAACGACAGGTCATCAGTGAAGGCTGGTTTAACCAGATAAATAATTCTGTTTAAAAACGAATTAAACCTGTAAACAAACACTAAGCAGTAAATCTGTTAGCATACTCATTTCCTGAAAGGAAAAAAAACAACAACAAAAAAAAAAACAGAAAAAAAAAGATTAGTGTGTTTAAATCTTGGTTAATACGCTCCGACTCTCCATTTAAAAGAATCAATGGAGGAGAATTGATTTGCAGGCCTTTGTTGGTCTAAGGTAATCTATGAGGCATTAAAGAGATTTAAGTTCTAAAGAGATCCTGCAGAAGAGCGAACAGGCGGCGGCGAGCAGCTTAAATCGAGTGTAATTCTTTATAGCGCTTTTAAAAAGCTGTGTACTATGAACGTATGGATTTTAAAGAGCGCGGAAGAGGCGCTTGAGGAGCAGCAAGACACATGGGGTGGAATTACACTGAATATTGATTTCTTTCATTAAAAAAAAAAAAAAAAAAAAGTCGAACAATAGAAATGAAGATGTATTAATGTAGTGTAGGTTCTCCACGTACATCTTTCCCTGGACTTCCGGTGAGACCTGGGGATCCGACCTCCCCTTTCTGCCCTTTATTCCCCTGGAAGTGGAAAGAGGAAAGAACGAGTGTGGATTAAATAGTGATAGAGAGGGTGAGAGAGGGGGCAGACCAGAACGTTTACATATATGTAGGAATTCAGTGCGGAACCATTAGTGCTTCTGGTTTGTTTTTCACCTTGACTCCTAAAGCCGCCTCCCAGTTTCCGGTCGCGGCCTGAAATATAAGCGAATAAGGAACGGTTGAATCGAAAAGTGAAAACAGGATCAAGATACATCCCTCGGCTCAAGCAGAGCCTCTTGAACAATCTATTGATCTCAGACGAGCGCGCACAAACACACACACTCACCGGCTCGCCTTTCTCTCCTTTCTCCCCCTTCACTCCTTCTGGGCACTGCAAAGCAAGCATACAGGTTGAGCAAAACATAAATAAATAAATACATACATAAATAAACAAACAAATAAATAAATAAACCCTCCCGTCTGTCATTATTCACCAAATCAACATTGAAATTGAAAGCTGTTGGGATAAATTTGAGGAGCTACTCACTCGGCCAGGAACGCCGTCTCCGGTGCAGTCCAGACCCTGCGGATGGAATTAAAAGGATGGTTGCATAGTGCTACTGTATAATATAATCCTCTTAAAAGGTATCCTAATGCTCCCAAACAAGAGAAGCACAAAGACAAGTTTAATATCCTCCTCTCATGATCGTCTCATAGCCTCCCATTAAGGAGATGGGCTTCGCTATTAATGTATCAGGAGACAATGCCAAAAATAATGAAAGCTCGGAAAAGTCAGCCTATTCAAAGAGACGCTTTGGCACCGGAAAAAAAAAAAAAAAAAAAAAAAAAAGCAGGAGTCTCTAATGAGCCAGAGCTTAATGATGCCAAAACAAATGAAGCTCCCTGTGCACCCGCTGACTTATTCGCCTAATCTCGAAAGGTCTGGGCCGTGAATGACAGCTGTGCGCTTTTTTTTTTTTTGGTCGTTGTTTTTTTTTTCACGCTGTGCCAAATGCAAGTCAGTGATAGTGAACAAACTGCTCATTCTCTTACCCGTTCTCCTTTTTCTCCTTTCAGGCCACGCTGACCCGCTTCCCCTTCCTGGACGAGCTGCAACACAGCAGCACAGAACCTGTTATGATGGTGATGATGATGATGATGAAGATGTTGATGCGACGTGGAAAATGTGGCGTGCTCACACAAGCTGAGTGGAAATGCATCATGCAGCGTGACGCCGGGCTGCAAATCCATCTTACACATTTATTATTTTTTTTTCTCAAACAGCTTTCCTAATGCCGCTGTCTTGGGTGGGGTGGGGTGTGGGTGCGTGGAGGCGTGGATGTGGCGCGCGTATTCATGCATATGGTGCGATGCATGCTCTATGTGGCGAACATTTTATGATTATTTTTTTTATTAGAATCTTTTTTTCTTGTTTTATGTTATACCCACATCTTGATCCTCAGTGATCAACACACAGCCTGCGCACTAGGAGAGAAAGTAAAAAGTCCAATCACTTCACTGAGAGTTTCACATGTCGGACTGAGGATGGCAGTAAAGCACAGTTTAAAAACGAAGGACGGAGCGGAAAGAAAAAAACAAAACAAAACATAAAAAAAAAGACGGGCCATATAAGGAGGGGGGTAAACAGGAAAAGAAGGGGTGGGAGGGGGGAGGGGTGGGGTGGCACTGGTGCGTCTCTTTAGCATGGCCTATCTCTCTCGCGGGAGATAAAGATCAGTAAGAACAGCAGGATCCCTACGGCGGCGCTGGCACACGCCAGCTGGAGTGCTCCACGGGCAGGAGGGGGCACATGTGAACTAAAGCAAGTCATAAATAGCCGACACTTACAGCGGAAGGCCGTAATTAAAACAAAATCTACCACCCGTCGCGCCTGGAAGTCCTGCGCTCGCGTCCGGGCTGTTAATGTACACTGACTGGAGCGGGCTAAGACAAGGAGAGGACGAGAGAACGAACGGGATGAGACAGGTCTCCTGGCAGGAGTACCGTCCTTACTCATCGTTTCCAGTCACACATCTGTAATGTGGAGGAGGGGTGGGGGGTAAATGTGAAATATACCATTGTGCATGTCGAGTTTGAACTTTTCAGGACTCTGCCGCTCCCAAATTCATCACGCTAATATATATATATATATATATTTTTTTTTCACAAACGGAAACGTTTCAACCCCCTATCATAGCGGCATTAGGACGCGGTTTTTAATTCGGCTGAAACCAGGTAGAATACCTTCCCCTCGCCGAGCCGTAAGTGATTGAGAGTCTACTGAAGTGCGAAACAGACTGACGGGAGATGTTTAGTATGCTAATTTGAAGCGCTACTCGGTTATTGCACATGAGCGACAAAAACAGGCAGGAAACCAGCGAGCCCCTGAAGATCGCTGCTGCATAATAACGTACAAATCATTCCGCTGTCAGCGTATTATCTCAATTTTCGATCTCGGCTCTCTCCCTGCCGCGGCTCCGGTATTCAGCTATCTGCTTACCATTTATTCCGAATTACAGAACGGGTCAGAGGTCTGCCGGTGTGCAAGCAAGGGAGGAGCAGCTCCCAGACCGAGCTCGGAACTACGGTAACGCGGCACGTGTGGCGGATCCTTCTAGAAAGATATGAGGTTTCCGTTGGCACGGTTTGCAAGACTTACTTTTTCCGCCAACTCCTTCGATCCATGGATAGGCTGTAAAAAAAAAAAAGACAAAGGGATAACATTAGTCAGGATCAGATCAGATCAAATAACTCTTCTTTGTTTATATATATATGGTCATTGGCCACTTTAATTGGAAAATCTATACCGTCTCCACTTACTGCTGATCTCTTGGGATTTTCATGAGTGAACAAGGAAGAAGAGGATAACGTCCCTGTTGACGTTGACGAGAGAAATCAGAGGAAATTGACCAGATATGTAGGTTTGATTTCACTCTAGTTAAATCACTCTTTATGATTGTGGCCACCAGAAAAGCAATTGGGAATAGAATAAAGAAAAAAACTCAAGCTTGAGGGTGAATGGGCTGCAACATGGCAACCCAACTGACAGCCAACAACAGGAATCTGATGCTACAGTGAGCACCGACTCATCCAAACTGAGGAATAATCAAAAAAAATCAGCATTTTGAAAATAAAACTTTTTTTGCTGCTTTCTTTTCTGCGCACCCTGGTTGTAAAAAGTGTTTTTTTCTTTTACCTACCATAGAATTTTCATATTATCAGCAAGACAATAGAATTTTTTTCAACACAGTTTTTCGCACCAACAGTACAAAGATTTGTGCCTCTTTAAAAAAAAAAGAAGAAAAAAGAAGAGACTGATTAAAAAAAAAAAAGGAATATTAACTAACGCGCTTGACTGCTACGTGATTGGTTGACTTGCTAAATGGATGTTCCTATTAAAATGGCCACTGGGGGTATTTAAAATGAAAAATTTATCTTACATCAATGATATATACAGTATATACACACAGTTCTGTGCAAAAACTCCTGGGTTTTGCATGAAAATAGACGAGTATAGCGAGTGTGACGAAGTTCCCAAAAGAACTCATATTCTCCAGCACGCTCAGTAAAACCTAACAGCTGTTTTACTTAGAATTCTGCACACATCTGTATCGAACACTACCGCTTATGTTCAATCAAAGAGTTTCCACACCAAATATTGACCGTTTATTGTTTAAGTTATTACTTAGTGCTTTTTATAGAAGTTTCTTTTAATGTAGAAATGTTTTCAAAAGCATCATTGCATCATGTTCCCAAGACTTTTGCACAGTACTGTAAATAAAACAGCTGTTAGGTTTTACTGAGTGTGCTGGAGAATATGAGTTCTTTTTGGAACTTCGTCACACTCGCTCCTTTCTGTTTTCATGCAAAACCCAGGAGTCTACATTATTATTATTATTTTTTCCCATCTGAAAACTGGTATGTCGCTTTCTTTAAAGACACTGTAATGTTCTGTAATCTTCTGTAATGTTATTTATTCATTAATTGTAGTGTATCTTTGTAGGGAACGGTCTTGTACATAACAATGCAGACATAATAACTTGTATAACAAAATTTGTACTACAAATGATATGGCGCCTAAGACTTTTGCACAGTACTGTGTGTGTGTGTGTGTGTGTGTGTGTGTATATATATATATATATATATATATATATACATACTTTTATAAGGTTTATTATCAAGAATTTAATTTTAAACATAAAAAAACAGGAAAATCAAGAAAATGAGATTTTTTTGTTGTTGTTGGAAATAGTCAATGAAGAAACTAGAAAAGAATAACACCGGGATGAACACTGAGAAAATCGAGTGTGTGCTGCAGGATAGCGTGATCCTATCTCTTAACACTGCCAGCAGTTTATGTCCTGAGGGAATCACTAGCTTAGCCAAGAGCCATCATATTTTTTTAAGGTAGAGAGATTGGATTAATCGTTGTCCTGAAATGCTATTTACAATTATGCAGAGATTTTTTTCTTTCTTTTTTTTTTTTAATTACAGACGCGTGGAAAAAAAAAACAGCAAGGTAAAAGACACAATAGCGAATAACGCTGAGCACCTAATCTCCAGATGTGCCTGCAGGACCGAGCAACATATTAAGAGCCAAGTGAATCAACACACACACACACACACACACAAACACGTACACACGTTCTGCAGTGGAAGGCAAGAAGTCCACACAGCTCCGGGCATGCTCAGGACTGAAAACCATAACAGTGACGTGTTGTGAACACACGAGCGTGGAATGTAGCTATTAATAATGCACGGCGTCTTTGTTTAAGTCGTGCTATGATGTTCTCACTCGGGCCGTGCCGGCGTGGCAGCGCGCGGGACGACGCTGGGAATGCATCAGTCACCGACACGCCGCCTGCATCTCATTAGCCGCAGACACGCATACTGTATGTGTGTACACTGACTTCATGGGCTGTGCAGCACCGAACGCCACATTATCCTCTAGCTCTGGGGTCAGCAACAACAGCGAGCATGTGTGTGCATGCATCCAGAGCAGAGGCGTCTGACGCGTCCACGGGAGCGTTTTCTTTTAAAGGATTGCCAGCATATTACCATAGCTTCACTTCCAGCAGGAGTTAAATTAACACTAATATCCAGCAGCGAAGGGTGGAAAAGGCTGCATGCACAAGAGAACCCCCCCCCCCCCCCTGCGAAAAAAAAACAAAAAAAAACAAGCACAAACATGCACACACACACACACACACACACACAAAAAAGCGTGCCATAAAAAAAAAAGAAGAAAAAAAAAAAGAACACCTCGCTCCTTTCATTACATTACATTCTCTCCAACGCAGGGGTCATCAGTTCCAGTCCTACAGGGCTACAGTCTAGCACAGTTCGGCGTTTTGCTTTTGCAGCCTAATATTTACCTGGTGAGTCCAATCATTGGTCTTTCAACAGGAAAATCACCAAACTGTGCCGGATCCCCCTCTAGGACTATGATTACTTTTCTAGCGAAATGAGATCGAAGCGATATGAAATCCCGAAATGAAAAGCCGGTGAGCAGAAAGGCATTTAGAAGATGATTTAGAAAAACATTCGGTGACTATGTAGAGTTCATTTAGTGTGAATATCGTGTCGTACTTTGACAACACCAATCAGGTACGACTGAATTCTGGCAAAATAAAAACATTTACAGACAGTAATTGTTTTCCGCTTCTTCTCCGAAGAGCCGTACATATATAGAGCTATTTAATCCTGACTAGGGATGGGGTACAAGGAATTTATCATGGAATCCCGAATTTGATCCTGCACTGGTATGCTGTTGTAAGAAACTGGAGAAAATGATTAACAGGAGATGATTAGCAAAGTGCATCAGAGATCCATACAGCTTGTGTTGAAAATTGTGTTCGATTCCCACTTCAGGTCTGTATGCATGGATTTTGCATGGCGTGGTGGGTTTCCTCTGGGTACTCCGGTTTTCTCCCACAGTCCAAAGACATGCAGATTGGGATAATCGGCGTTCCCAGATTGTCTGCAGTGTGTGAATGTTGAGCGGACAAATGGGAATAAATCCCATTTGGCCTCCACAGTCTAGATGGACTAGAGAGATTCCTAGAGGTTCACTGTCGGTGTGTTCCTTCACTTCACTAAAGTTCTCTAACAAACCTCTGAGGGCAGCTGTGTTTATACTGAGATATGCTAAAATAATTTAGCGAAGTACCTCTCCTAAAGGGGGCGGAGCAAACCAAGCAAAATGGCCAAATGCAGCCATGAGCACTCAACTACTTAATAGTATGCTCTCATAAGAGTGCCGTTCAAGTCAAACCGGGACTGGCGATGAAAATGAAAAACTCATCGACTTCGAGAACTGTACAAAGATGAGACGAGACTCCGCAGTGAAACATGTGAATGATGCAAACATTTTAAGGAAGGCCACATGTCTGTGAATGATGATCTCGTTTAAGGTGGCTCGGAGTCTACTGCAGTCGTTCCCGTGAACATTCAGCCACTGGAATGCCTTAAAAAAGAAATTGATAGATAACTTTTCAGGAGAGACGCATCTATGTGTCCAACACAACTTGCGCATGGGAGTTATTGCCTCATCCCCGTATAGTCTTGACCTTGCTCCATTAAAGGAGTTCCTGGGAGGCCGGAATTTCATACATCCGAACGTTCTGCCATCCCAATACTAGTGAAACGTTGGGATAAGTGCATAACTGTGTTCTGTTATTCTGCGCTATCAAAAGTCCCGGTTTGACTTGAACACCCATTGTAGATACAAAATCCATGGCTAAAATCCAATCCTGCACTCCAAGGGGCTGTTCATACAGTATGTCGTGTGTTTTGCATGCTCAATTTAGTTTTTCACTGCGTATCTACGCTATATGAGATGAAAAAAAAAAAAAAAACCTTTTCAGAAAGCAGCGACTGCACCACAGTGCACAGGACAAGAAGGTAGTTTAGAAACGTGGAAAGCCTGGCTGCTTATTATTTTATATATATTAAATAATAAAAAAAATTGGAATAAGGGGTGAGTCAAAAATTATCCGCACTCCAGTTATATGAGAATTTCCATTGGCCAAACTGTCTTATCCATTCAAGGCAACGGTCTCCTCAGGTGTGAACGTGTTACATCAGTTCATTTGTAACTGCGACGTGAGCAAAATTGGATGCCCCGCTTGTAATTTGCACAAGAAGAAGAGCAGCGTGCAGTGATTTGTTGTTTTATGGTCTGAGGGTGTACCCAGTGCCAATATTATTAATATCTGCAAACAAAATTTGGACCGATACTCTAAGGAAGGTGAAAGTTTCTTAAAGAGAATCGTTACCAGTGACGAGACGCGGATTCATCGCTACGAGCCTGAGAGTAAACAGCAGGGTATGCTTACGGTTTTTTGGGATTCTCAAGGACCAGAAGTATTGGAACATCATCAGAAAAAAAGTGCTCATTACAGTGAGAGGCTTATTGAAGCGCTGAAGCCTGAACTTCGGCTTAAGCGCACACAGAGGACTGATATCCAAGGACGCTGTGATCTTGTATGACGATCCACATCATCCCTATAGTCCTGATCTTGATTGATTGGACTTTCCGATTATTGATATTTTAATAACATGTCATATAACATAATTTAAAAAAAACTTTTTTTTTTGCCTGACTCTACACACACGTCTGGGAATTTTAAGGAGCGATAGAAGCACAATTGAGCAAGAAAATATTGAGACGAACCCCAGACCAGCCATAAACAGAATAATAACAACACTTGTCTGAGACATTTTAAGTCAGGCTGGACTAACGCAGCAACAGATGTCTATGAGCGCTGCTGCAGAAATTGCTGCTCGCTGGGACCAGATAGAAAATGAAGTGCTTTACTGCAGTAGGGTTTTGTTGCATTCTGATGACCCTGTTTAAATTCGCAACAAAAAGCGAAAAAAAAAAAAAAAACCCAGGACGAGCATTATCCATGCTCTTTGTGAGACAATTTTCCTAAATGAGACCACATTAACCAGCAGGGGTCTTGTAACCCACAAAAACCAAAGCAACAAAAAAAACAAAAAAAAACAATCCAGCATTGAATCACTGAAAACATCCAGGTTGAATCCTGATTGTGTGAACGTTTATACGGTGGGAGGGGAAACGGGGCAATTCTTTAAACAAGGCGTGTATTTACAGTAATTGTTCACATGCAACATGAGATTAGCGGTACAGTACTGCTATATTTATATATGCACACATTGCAGTGACGTCCCCCTCTTAATATGACTTACAAACTATTTAGACCTGTATAAAAAGTAAGAGGGTACTAAAGATAACAAAATAACTAGCCTTTCCAGATTAGATTTCGATCTATTCTTGCTACAAAAGAGAAACGTGTGAGTTTATGCGTCAAATTTGCGCTTCTGTTTATAAACGAATTTGAACTCTATAGAAAAATAATAAAAAATGCATAAAAAAAAAATCTGGAACTGATTAGTGTACATGTGCGTGTGTGTGTGTGTGTGTGTGTGTGTGTGTGTGTGTGTCAGTGACAGGGCAAACAAACGGCAGATGTGAGGGAGCAGCTGAGGGCAGAAAACAGTGAGAAGGTATATCAAAGTATAAATCTCCTAATAGCACACGTCTTTATTAACCTGCTAAATGACCCGCGCTGGTTGATAACATACGCGGAAAAAAACATGAGCTTACGCCATGAGTAACCCCCAGCTAATAATCCAATTACTCTATTTTTCTCTACCGCTCGGTGTCGGAAATATTTTGGTGAGAGGGCACCAAATGCTTTATGAGACAAGTGAGGGGAAAAAAAAGAAGCCAAATCTATTCTAGGAAAACATTCTGATTGCGCATTTTGTCTTCCCACTACAGTATAATGCGCCGTTTAGACAATGCTAGCTGAGAGAGGGCTATCGGATTGGTGCATCAGCTGAGGTTTTGGTGATGTCAGGCTATGGAACCCATTCCCAACAACAACTGGTTCCACTGCTGATCGCCCTACAGGCAATGCCAAGACCAGATGGACAAATTCGATGGCGTCATTTGAGAAATCGTATCAAATGAGAAAATGCTGCCACTATAGTTGGTGTTCCAGGGTAACACATGAGAGATAAGCAGTGTTCAACACGTTTGGCTGCAGCTGGATGTGCAAGGAAGCCGTCTCGAGAAGCCAATCTACAGTACGTCGTTCAATGACATCCCAATTTGGAATTTCTGAGAGACATATAGGTTTTTGTAGAATTGAGTTAGTTATATGGTTATATATATAATTTATATGAGGTGGCACCATGGCTTAGTGGTTAGCACTGGCACCTTGCACCTCAGTGTTCCGGGTTCGAGTTTTCCTCGTACTTGGTGGGTTTCCTCCGCGTCCTCCGGTTCCCGCAGATTGGGATAACCGGCATTTCCAAATTGTCTGCAGTGTGTGAATGTTGAGCGCAGGTCAACCCTCCCACGGTCGTACAAATGGGAATAAATACAGTGGTCACCATTGGCGTCTACGGTCCTTAGTTGGACTAGACTGTCTGGTGTGTTCCTTGGGCTTCATGCTACTGTTCGCTCACTGTCTACATGCAGATTAGGCTAAGTGGCGTTCCAAATTGCCCATTGTGTGTGTATGAGCGTGTGTATGTGTGTGCCCTGTAATGGATCGACACCCTGTCCAGGGTGTACCCTGCCTCGTGCCCTAAGTCTCATGGGATAGGCTCTAGGCCCCCCGCAACTCTGTATTCAGGCACCGTGACCCCACGCAGTGGAGGCAGACAATGAATAGACTGATGGATGGATATTGCACCATTCATAACACATATTAAACCATCTCAGGAACCAATATCTTACTTCACATAAAAAGTTTTTTTGGTGAAAATTGACTTTACTATCATATAATTTTCAATCTTGCAACATAAACGACATATCAATAGTAACCAATGCGTTAAGAGGTAAAATATCTAAATGCTAAAAGAAATAAAATAATAATAACACTCCTTTAAAGATTGTTTGTGAAGCCACTATTAATAACAGCACATCACAACAACATTAACTAGATGCGAAACTAGCTAAGGTGCATTTCAGGAAGCTACACTTTCCTTATGACTTTTCTTAAAAAACGCTTCACCGGGAAGATTTTAATACTGTAATAAAAAAGGACCCATTACGAGTCACCGGATGAGTCGTCCAACACTTACGCTTTTCAACCAAATGAATCCTGAATCTGAATTTAACTCTTATCTCTTCGGGAAAAGTCCGTGTCTTGACAGATGAGCTAATCTGCGAGTTCTCGATTTTCATTCCGCGCTCCTCGATCCTGCTTATTCTCATAGACGACCGCGGCGCTTTAAACCCATTACCGCCCCTCTCGTTTCGGAAAGGGGCCGAACATCTATCACGCGGTTCTACCTTTCGTCAGCTCGGCATCACAAAGACCCGATACGGTTCCGAAGAGCTTAATCTTCCCAAGGTGTATTCTTGAGCCTTCGAGGATTCAAAAGAACCGTAATTGGTGTTACGAGTTGTGACGTTTGGTTTCCAGGGGCTTTGTTGGCTGATGAATAGGTTCTGGCGGAAAATAAACAAAAAAAACAAACAAACAAACAAACAAAAAAAAAAAAAGAAGTTGGCCTATTTAGATTGGCCTTGATAAAAAGGGGGAAAATTGAGAAAGAAAGAGAGCGAGAGAGAAACTTAAGTTCAGTGCGTTTACACATGCCAATAACTGCTGGTTTGTAAAAAGCATGTTAGGAGCAGCTTTATTTGCAGTGCGAGCTGAGCCATCGGAGAACAAATAGATTGCAGCTGGGAACAGGGCACACACTCAAGTCATTAACAGAAGGGGAGATGAGCAAGGAGCAACAATTCACTCTGAATGCAAAATAGACAAAGGCAGTAAGTGATAACGGCCAGGAAATGAGGAAAAAAAGCGATATGAAAACCATACTCTGGCCTAAACATGACTAGTAAAGCAGGTCATCCACCCGCCAACATGCATGTCTGCGATTCTGATAATAGTCCTCATTCATATTCAGCAAGCGCATCATCCCGCTCAGTGCTCTGATGGATCACGCCGTAGTGGACGGCGTCGCTTGTGTTACGCGGACAAACTGTACAGTAGATAGGCGTCGGGTTCACTATCAGGTCTCCAGCTCTTCTATCCTGCAGATAACCATTTGCAGATGGCACACATCTGCACACAGACTAACGCTTATCTGGGCTTTGTCATACTCAAACACTGGCTTAATCAAAAGCTTCTGACTAAAGGCAGCCCTGGGGTTAAGCGTTTCTTAAAGGCGCTCTTTGATTAGCATGAGTTTCAATGCTTTGTGTGATCTGCAGTCAGGCCGAAAAGAATTGACGCAAGAGTGAAATTCATTGCTTTTATAAGATCATTTGATATTTTATGCAATAATCAATACATAGTCGTTTATTCTTCAAACCCTTGTAGGATCCGGATCCTACAAGGACGTCTGCGGTACGCTGATGTCACTCACTCATTCCATGCCTGCTTGACTGCTTCCTGAAGATTATATACAGAGATGTTTTTTTTTGTTTTTTTTTTCGCCTTTGTCACCTTCGCCTAGGTCTGGAGATGACCTGGAGATGGCCACGCCTCCGTTGTTGTCACACAGCCAGTCAGACAGGCTAGAACTAATTATTAAAATCATACGTTTTGTGCACAAGGAGAACTAATAAATGATGTAATATCTTTGGCCGTCACTGTATATGACAAATAGAAATAAATAAATAAATAAAAGCTTAAGGAAAAACTATCTTTAAAAGGTGGTAACGGTGAACGCATCACACCACTGATTATTTTTCTTCCAGTTCAGACACCTACCTGGCTGAAAGGGTTGGGTTGAATTTCCACCAGATTCTCCGCCGCTCGACGACTCTTCGGGGCATCTGGAGGGCACTGAAAAGAAAACGAAGCCTATGATCAGACTGTTCCCTATTCAGATCTGAAGTGTGGGAAGCCTGCCAGACGTCTGTATACTTAGTTATCACACCACCTGGCTTTGACGAAGGGTTCAAAACAGATTAAAAAAAAAAGAAAAAAAAAAAGAAAAGAAAAAAAACGTCTGCAGACGCTGGTTTGTTTTCTTTTCTGAAACTTGTGAAGACAAACTGTTGAGTTTTTTTTTCTTCTTCTTCCTAAAGTTTGTTTAGGGGCATCTGTTGCCCTTGTTTCCATTTTAAACTCCGCTCACAGGGAGCCCTGAGCATATGCCCCAGCAGAACGCCGCACGCCGAAGATCTAGGGCTCATTAAAAAGCCTCATTAAAATGTTTGACTCGGAGTAGTTTAGCGTCACGCTTACGATGAACACGCCTGCCCTCGCAAACAACGCAAATCGGGAATCCGGGCATCTGTGAAACATCTCGCTGTTGCAACAAGGAGCTGTTGATTTCTCGAATGAGAAGGTGCGGATTAATTTGCTATTATGGCAGCATTACTGCTACCGCTAGTTCTAATGTAGCGTGATGGGTTAGCAACCTTTCCAGGGTAACCCCACCTTGTGCCCAAAGTCTCCCGTGTTATTATTTATTATTATGTGTGGCTTAGTGGTTAGCACTGTCACCTTACACCTCCAGGATCTGGGTTCGATTCCCACTTCGGTGTCTGCGTGCATGGAGTTTGCATGTACTTGGTGGGTTTCCTCTGGAAACTCCGGTTTCCTCCTTCCTCCTGTATGTCTAGCCTAAGACATGCAGATTAGGCTAACTGGCGTTCCAAATCGCCCGTAGTGTGAGAAAGAGCGTGTCCAGGGTGTACCCCGCCTAGTGCCGCTAAGTCTCCTGGGGTAGGCTCCATTCCCCACGTGACCCAGCATACAGGATACTCAGAGTGAACTTCGTATGTTCTTAGAGCCGATGCATGGTCGGAATGATCAGATCAGAACTCATGTGTCTTTTTGTCTACTCTTGGTTTCCTCCCACAGTCCAAAGACATGCAGATTATACTAATTGTCTTTCCCAAATCGCCCATAGTGTGTGATGGATTGGCACCTTTCCCAGGGTAACCCCACCTTGTGCCCAAAGTCTCCCTTTTTCTTCCTTTACTATCAAAATTTGTTAATTAGAATTAGTTAATACCAATCGATAAGTTGTTCCGAAATTGCTGACAAAAATCCAAGAATTAGAACACATTCTCGAAAAACGATGCCCTTCATGACATCACGATATCCAGCGCTCATTGCATCAGCGGAGTTTTAATATACCTTCTGATCATAAAGCACACACACATATAGTTCTCAACTTCAGAGCTAAACTGATTCTAAGTTCTCTCCTGCGGCCCGCTTTCCTCTCACACAGGAAGCTTTTTATTTCCACTATTTCTAGGCATTATTCAGGAAGCTGGATGCTTTTTGTGTAGGCAGGAGCTCCATGGGAGCCAAACAGTTCTGTGAACCTTAAAAATTCAGCAAGCTGTACCCTGTCAGAGCTCTGATCAATTTTTTTTTTTTGGGGAAAAAAAAAAAAGACACACCGCATTCTAGTTCCTGTGGAAAAAAATATATATATAAAAATAAAATACAATAAAAAAACTTTAATACAGATGACTCAAACCGAGTTCTGGCCCCCCAGGACATTCTTATGTAAGTTGATCCATGATGCAACGCTGCTTGAGTCTTTTGTCTGAAACACACTGATATTTTGACATTTTAATGTTTATTAATATCGAATTATTTTTTTTTTCTCTTTAAAGTGTGCTTTACAGTCCGCGCTTCCACTCCACACTAGAGGTTGAATGCATGTGCTACTGATTTCCCAGACGTCAGTTCTATTGGCCAGCTACAGTATGACCCCCCCTACTAAAAGAACAAACAAACACAAAAAGAGAAAGCAGAGATCACCTCTAGAGATGCCCTGGATTAAAAAGAGAAATGTTCTCTCCTACATGCACCCATGCTGGTGTTCTCATCTTGTTGAATAATTCAGCAGAAATATCGTGCATGTCCAGTGCCTAATGAGACTCATTTCTCTCCTGGAGACAATCTCACTTTTTCTCTAAGTCTTCAACAAAAACTTTGCCTGGCGTGCGCTCAAGCGGAACTATCGATATGTTGGGGTAATTTGGCAGTACGGTCTAACTAAGCTTCTAAATTGAAGTTTAAATGACACATTAGCTGCATTTTGGGCAATTTATCAAATAAATTCCTCATCAGGAGTTTTTTCTTTTATATATATATTATATATATATATATATATATATTATAAATAACAAGAACTATACATTTTATTCTAAAAGTATATTCCCGTAAAATTTACTCGTTCAAAAAGAGAGAAAAAATATATATAGAAATATTTATACACTCATCCACTAATGCTACTGTACGCAAGCTGTCTCGCCTGTGCTAATCGAATCCATCGCAATCTGATTAACAGCAAGGAAATTATCACCGCGTCAAGGTGTTATATGTTGTTGTGCACAAATATATTATTCTGTATAATTTAATTGAGTTGGAAACAAAACCACAGGCTCACTAATGACTGATCATCTATTCTGCAAATATTCCTTGCGCCATTCATTTAAAAAATTTAAAAATAAATAAAAAACTACACACGCATTAGGGTTTAAATATATGATCACACCATCGAAGGCTGTTCTCATTCACCAGCGTTAAAAGGAAACTAATATTAGATTTTGCAACAAACGATGACACAGTTTTGCTAATGCATTGCAATACATTGTAACCAATGTACTGTATATACAGTAAATGTGTGTTCAAGTCAAACTGGGACTTTTGATTGCACAGGATAACATGACACTACGGTTACGAGAGTAAAAACGTCATTTATTTCTCTATAGAATCCCCTAATGCAGCTTGGATACCATCTAGGTAGAAGGATTCCGCAGTACGCTGAAACTGAAACGCTGGCCTTCCAGGAACTCCTACAGTATAAAGCACCTTTCCAAACGACCTCATACTGCCCGCAGCACCACTTGCACATTACAGACACTCAGCTGGGAGGTTTTGCCACATCCGTGTACAGTCCTGACCTCGCTCCAAAACATTTCCACGACGGAGTTCCTGGGAGGCCAGCATTACAGATATGAAGCAGGCATGGCTCTGTCATACCGAGAAAATAAATCTACCTTGACGGTATCCAAGCACTAGTGAAACACTGGGCTAAGTGCATTAGTGTAGCCGGGGATTATATCGAGAAATTATTATAGATAGAGTCTTTAACTCTCGTAACTGTGTTCTGTTATTCTGCACATTGAAAAGTCCTGGTTTGACCTGAACGCCCCCGTGATTGACTATGAACATAGTGTACAGGCTGCATAAACATATTTCTCTATAGCAACTTCACTGAGACCTAAAAAAATAACTTAGAAAAGGATTAAACATCGCAAACTCTCCAGAAACCACACAAAGGCACTTTAAACGTGGTCCAAATATTTAGGCGCTGGAAATGGAGACACAAACTTTTTTGCATGGAAAAAAAAAGTTCACACACATTTCTGGTGCAGCTGAGAACTAGTCCTTCTACCAATCTTCTTCTTCCCTAAATAGAGCTTAATGCATGAATAATTCTGTACATCATGGATACACAAACTTTAGTCAATGTTTCTATTAACTGCTTAGATTCCATTCTGATTATTTGATTGGTGGCTAAGGGCTACTTTTTAAAACTGTTGATGAACAGCAGATTTTTTCAGCTAGCTAGAAAAAAAAAAAAAGTTTTCGGTTTTCCATCCACAGTCCTGTTCCAAAAAAAGCTTTGGCAACACTGGATGTTAATACAAGACCCATATTGTTGTACTGACATACATAAAACTGTCTGAACAGCTTAGAATTACTGTTCACCATTTTCAGGAAACTTTGATTTTAAATTATTATTCTTTTACTGTAAAAAAGGGTGGCTGTTGCACTGTTGCATATCAAATCATGAGGATTTTTCTCTTCCATTAAAAAAAAAATAAAATGCACTTGTATTCAAATGCATCATAAAAATATGAGATTTTGGCTAGTTCTTTTTAGTGCTGTCTATCGATTAAATTTTTTTATCTAGTTAATCACAGTCATAGACTAATTAATCACAATTAAATCACAATTTCAAAATACTCAGAAAAAACAACGACCTAGAGCGTTAGCCACCACTCCCACATCTTACATGTGAAATATTCTTGTAAAAATTGTTCCCCTGACGATATGTTCAAGCACACAACTTCGGTTCGGGTTTATCCAAACCTCCATCTAGAAGCTTTTTATAATGAAACTTGCCCTTGAGCAAACCTGGTGATGTTTCCTCAGTCATCTTATTGCAAGCCCAACTGCGATTATGGGAAGCCATTAGGGTCAAACTTGCGGTAAAAAATAGTAAGGCATTATTACTTCTAGATAAATCGTATGCGTTAGAATTGTTTTTTTTTTTCCCTTCAAATTTTCTACAATGTCCTGGTGTTTTTAGGAAAGTGGTGGCTCAGAGATTAAGACTGATTAGAAGGTCATGAGTTCAATTGCAAACTGTGCCAAGCTGCTATGTTAATTCCTTGAGGCAGCTCATTAATCCCCAACTACTGTAATAGAAAATTTAAGCTTACCCTAGCGCCTGGAATTTCACAGCAAGCTTCCTGGATGGCCAGAGTTGGGTCGCAATACAACACCGCCTGCTGAAGGTCCATCTGACGGAAAAAAAACAACAACAAACAGCAGGTTAATTGTAAAAATGGTTTAATATGAACCAAATTACCTGAACCCAACCACCCTGTTATTTGTCATTGGGGAAGGAAAAGAAAAACAAGAACAATGGAATAAAGTTAGAGTAGTCCCATGTGGAGAAGTGAAAGTCGACTCGGGTCTCGTGTCAGCTCGAGTCGATAAGGCTGCTGGTTACTTGGCGCTCACCGGTTCATACGTACTACCTCTCCATGACATGAGTAGGTGAGAAACGTCTTGCTTTTCCTTTACGCCAGCTTATTAGCAAGTTAAAAAGATTCAGACAGCTTGCATAAGCAGCGCAGAGGAGCATCCCTGAGGCAGCACCACTTCCAGCACTTCAGCGTTGAAACTTTTTTTTTTTCTTCCCCTATGCTGCATGCAGCTTTATCGTTAATGACAATAGCATTTAAGGAGAAAATAAAATGATTTAATACTGCTTGACAATATGAAATGAAATCACAATCTCTAAAGAGGTACAATAAAATAGAAATCACATATTTTATAAATAGCCGAAATACTGTAAACTGGCAAAAACAAACCATAAGCTCATGTAGGGGTGATTGAATACTGAAAAAGTGCACGTTTTTTATGCAGATCTCCGATGTACAGTAACTACAGACTTACAGGAATTGCTTGAATGGCTGTGTGGGAAATGTCCAGAGAAGACATGGGACGAAGTCTGCAGAAAACAGATGTGTGTTTCAGCTATATGCGAGTCTGACCTTGGATTTGTGGGAAATTGGCTTGAGCGGGGAGCAGTATTACGTCTGACAGAGTGATGTAACCACAATACAGTCTTGAGCCACCCTTCATTTCTTCATATTTTGCTTCCAAAGAGCCAGACGTTCGTGTATTTTTAATGTAGTCTTGAGGAATAGATCTCCAGGCTTCCTTAAGGACATTTTTTGGGGGGGCTCTTATTTTCAGTCTAGTTTTCAAGTTTTTCAATTTCAAAGTAATGCTTCTCTTTTTTTGGTTGTTAATCCACATGGAGACGTGAATCATTCAAGAAATCTAAAGAAATCTAGATCAAAAATCGAATTTGAGGCAAGAACTACTAAGAATCAGGTGCGGATGTTGACAGACGATCTGTGATTAGTATAATGGTGATGCTGAATGGTTGGAACAGATGAGAGGGGAAATGAGGTTTCTGCTGAGGTTTCAAACTGATTTTTGAATTAAATTTGTAGGTACATTTGTTCCTATTTTCCTTTAACTCAATCTATATCATTTTATATCATTTTAGTATGACAATATGAGGAGGGGGACAAAATTTTTGCACAGGACTGTATGTTACATTCATGGTTGATTTTTTTAATACCTATATAAAACTGTAGTATTGATTCACTGATTTATAGTTTATCCCTTAAAAAACTGAGGACCAAAAAGATTTTTTTATTGATAAAACTGTCATCTGACAAAATATAAATTATAGGATGTTATGGATGAAGTGTTAGTCTATTGAGTACTAAACAATAAGGGCATTATGCTTTAAATATATATCGGAGACATGAACTATGCTTAATAATTATGAATCAGACATCATGAAAACCAACTTAGACAAATGCATGAGACGATTCTGAATATGAGAAACTGTCCAAAAACTTATATATATATATATATATATATATATATATATATATATATATATATGAACAGAACTTATGAACTTAAACCTAAGTCATCTACACTGTAATTCTGTATATATGAGCAATCAAAGCATGTAAGCAGCATGCTGAGTCACTCATACAGTATTGCTTTAATTCCATATGACCACCTAGTTGATCATCCAGCCAAGTGTGCTTCTGGACTTGATTTGATTAAAAAAGTAGGAATTGATTAATAAATCATGGAAGATGCTTGTTAAGACGGCCTCTCTCTCAGGGTTCTGGTTTCATCACGCTTTTACAGAGCTGAGTAATACGAGCCCAAAGGACCAGCGCCTGTGGATATCCTTCTGCAGACATTTCCTTAGATAACCTTCCAGAACACACATATCCGAAAGCCCATGGCTGAGCCTGCAGGTAGCCCGTGCACAGGAAGCAACATTTCTACACCATTAGTAATGTTCCGCCCAATTAGCAGGGGAGCAGGAAGTCAGCTGGCACTTATCATTATTTTTTTTTTTAAGGTAACATAGGCAGTTTCTCTCTATGTTAACCAGTGGGTCATCAAAATTTCCCATTTTTATGCCAAGCCTAAATGATCTACAATTAATTTTTTTTATTATATATATAAAATTAATATTTTACATAGACATTGATATAATATATATATATATATATATATATAATCGTACAATAGTATTACCTTGCATGCTCATTTTTATAACATTTCTACACCCACTCTGACACCATATGAAATATTTCACATTTTGATAAGGTATAAATTAATGATTCAATAAAAATAAAGTACATGTTTTTGTCCTTTCCTTCTAAAAAAATAAAAAAAAAAAACAAACAAACCCAATCAAACTTTAACTTTGTTTAAAGGTCAATTACTACTTTGTAAAAAATGAGCATTTAAAATACAATTTGGAACACTAAAGAAATGAAAATGTCAAAATACAGTGCATTTACCTCCATAATGCTTGTTTTCTAAATGTATTTTTTTTTCTGCACGTCACAACTATGTCAAATAAAGTAAGATAATAAATATGCATTCTCTACTACACAGTGAACAATGAATGCAGTGTACCTCGACAGGAGCTGCATTGCTGGCCCTCATAAACATCAGTGTGTGTCCAGTAATCGGGATATGACCAAAAGCATCCAGTGGCTTCGTCTCAATAGAGCTGCAGTCTACGTGAAGTGATGCTGCGTTCTTCTGCACACTCAGAGCTACTTTGTGCCAGCGCAGGTCCATCAGCGACTCCACACCTTCTCCGCTGAACACACACCCTGCTGTCGAGGTATCCTCGTCTGCAGAGAACGTCCGCAGTGCCAGCGTGCCCTCCGGCCCGTTCAGGTCCAGCGACAGCTGCGTACAAAATAAGAGACATCAAAAAACTAAACAAAAAAACAAAGGTTAACGTTAAATCCTTAGGTTCATTTATATGTTCATTTTTATACAGCTAATACTGAACCATGGTTAAGGATAAGTTCTAGCTCATTAGCTTCAAAGGTCTTTAAGCACAAATTATCAGCGAGGCAATAAACGGACACCTGTTGTTTAACTTCACATGATGAGGTTTCCTGAAATTAATTGCAAATGTTGGAGCGAATGATATGGAAACAGGTTATTGGTTCCTGCTCCATCACTGAGAAAGCCTGAAGGCATGTTTTGATTAATTGTCATACACCTAGCTGCGATTAACGATTTGTCTTGTCCGTTGATTTAATGGCGTTTTTTAAAAGTGCAAGTCTGAAAGGATGGCAATAATGTGCACATACACAGACATTCATCAGCATTAAATATATACATCCATTACATTTCTGTTGACTCTTATGCAGTTTAGTTCCAACAACATTCTGCTTTCTAACTCAGTGTCACAGCGAATACACTGGTGATCCCCGTCTACTGTAACATTCATTTACAATTTGTTGTTTATTGTTGTGATGTTGGCGGCTTAATTAAAGAGATCTACAAGCACATTTTCAGCATGTATTTTTTTCTTTATCTGTAGCTTCCTTTAATTATGTAAAGTGTAAAATAAAACAAGACCATCCTCATTCCCCGAGCATTCATTATTCAAAGGTTATATAACCAAAAAGAACGTTATTAGAACCACACTTTAAAACATTTAGAATAAACATTAAACTTAGAATAAACATTAAATAACATTAATGGGGACCAGACTTGAATAATTTTCTTAGAGCAAACGTTAAATAACGATACAGGGACCAGGCTTAAAGAAAGACTTTCTTAGAACAAATGTTACATAACTTAATAGGCACCAGCCTTGAAAAACTTTCTTAGAACAAACGTTAAATAATGTTATAGGAAGCAGACTTGAAAAACGTCCTTAGAATCAACATGAAATAACATTATGGGGACCAGACTTGAAAAACCTCCTTAGAACAAACGTTAAATAACATTATGGGGACAAGACTTGAATAATTTTCTTAGTGCAAACGTTAAATAAAGTTACAGGGACCAGCTTAAAGAAAAACTTGTACAAATGTTATATAAGTTAATAGGCACCACTATGAAATCACAGGAACCAGATTTGAAAACCATTTTTAGAACAAACGTGGAATAACATTATGGGGACCAGAATTGAAAAACATACTTAGAACAAAAATGCTATGTGGAATAGACAACTTTTAATAATTTTATGGGGACCAGACTTTTCTTAGAACAAATGGTAAACTATGTTTTGTGTGCCAGACTTGAAAGGTATTTTTAGATCAAATGTTAAATAACAACAATTATAGAGACCATTCTTGAAAAAATGTCTTAGAAAAAACTTTAAATAATGTTTTAAGAAGCAAATTGAAAAACGCTCTTAGAACCAACATGAAATAACATCACAGAGACCAGACTTGAAAAACACTTTTAGAACAAACATGATATAACATTATGGGGACCAGACTTGAAAAACATACTTAGAACAAACATGCTATGTGGACTAGACAACGTTTAATAAATAACATTATAGGGACCATTCTTGAAAAAATGTCTTAGAAAAAAACTTTAAATAACGTTATAGGAAGCAGACTTGAAAAACAAACTTAGAACAAACGTTAAATAACATTATGGGGACCGGATTTAAAAAACATTTTAGAACAAACATGAAATAACGTTATAGGGACCACATTTAAAAAACATTTTAGAACAAACATGAAATAACGTTATGGGGACCAGACTTTGAAAAATGTTCTTAGAAAAAACATTTTTAGAACAAAATGTGATATAACGTTATGGGGATCAGACTTGAAAAATATTCTTAGAACAAACATGCTACACTATGTGGACTAGATAACATTTAATAAAATTATGGGGACCGGACTTGAAAAATGTTCTTAAAACAAACGGTAAACTATGTTTTGTGTACTGGAAAAGCATGTTAAATAACATTAAAGGGACCATTCTTGAAAAAAAATGTCTTAGAAAAAACTTTAAATAATGTTATGTGTACCATACTTGAAAATGTTTAAATATTTTAAAATACTTTATATTAAATACAGTGATGGGGTGCCTTATCCAGCAACGTTTCCAGAACCTACTGTACAAATATAGTTCTCAATATAATATTATACAAACATTATTTGTATACATTATAGTACATTATCCGACAACAACTAGAGGAATCTACAACTAAAGTAAACTAAAAATATTGTTTAAACCTGGTTAAAACCTTAAAATGTAATGATATGTGTATACAGTACATATGGTAATATGTAATTTAAGAATGTCCTCGGAACATCCAGAACCCAAAATAATAAAGTTCTAAAAACATTCTACTAATATAAAATTATCTGGATAACACACAGCCACATAGATAATGTACAGTACATTGTTAAATTGAGACATGATAGCACAATTCAATCGGTTTTTTTTTTTGTTTTTTTTTAATGAAACGGAATGAATAGACTATTAAGTAATTTGGTGTGGAACAATTTAACACTTACTTTTAATTAAACTGCTTACTATTAGTAGTGGATTATGTAGACTGCCAGCTGTATACTTACTTCCCTGGGAAACTATATACAGTATCATGTGATCTAGTGCTTTTTACGACGACATTGTAACAAATTTAGTCTTTTATTTCCAAACATAATTAGAATTAGTTCATACATACGGCTTTGATGGAGAAAACACGATTACAACATGACGGGGCGGTAATGGCGTTGTATAAACAGAAAACTAATTGAGAATGAATATTTACTGACTACACAGAAAGAAAATGACTGGGAATCTAACCAGCAGGATTGAGCTTAAATAATTGATTCGACTGATAATTGGCCGATTATGTCCGACCTGTGGCCGACA
The DNA here is from genome assembly GCA_011419295.1 of Clarias macrocephalus. Lineage (NCBI taxonomy): Eukaryota > Metazoa > Chordata > Actinopteri > Siluriformes > Clariidae > Clarias > Clarias macrocephalus. The sequence goes on from JAAGKR010002787.1 coordinate 42,220, forward strand.
TTTTAGCACAAGATAGATTGGAGGAATATGATTCTGTACCTGTGGGTACCCTTGTTCATCAGATATCTGGAAAAGGTAGATGTTATCCCTCAGCGCCTTGGCCTTCAACAGCAGGGTGAAGACCAGTGTGAACTCCTCAGGCAGTCCATGTGGAAACACTTGACTGTGGAGAGAGTTGATGAAATGGGATTACACACACACACACACACACACACACACACACACACACACACACACACACACACACACACACACACACACAGCTTCGGGATTGCATCAGCAGGCATTTTCTGTATTTGGCTGCACACTAAAGAGTGACCTCTGACCCTGGTTTTCATAAGAAACAATTTTTTTTCGTCGACCTCGTATCTATTCCTATGGCTGGTTGCTACTTTAGAGGGCATGGGTAGACAAACTGCGCGAACGTGTTCGCTGTAGCAAACACACTTTCTCTCCTAATCACGGCAAGCTTGAGCGCAGGACGTGGGTCACGGGGTGAGGGAATGTATAAATAAGCACACACGCACGCGCACACACACACGTACGTACGAACACAAACAGCGAGGAGGCAGGACACACAGACGAGTACCCTCGCATTGTAGTACGGCAGCTGGTTCGTGTCTTTACGGCAGACAAGGATGACAGTGATTTACAACAGACTGAGGGAATCCAAGAAAATAACAGAGCAGCTGGCAACTCAGGTCTTTTTTTTTTAACACACACACATACAAAGATTAACAGTGTGATTTTTCATTTCATTTTTAAACTTTTATTTGTTGTCGCTATTACACTTTTATGACCCCTTTCAGATTTCCTTTTTCTTACAGATGTACAGAGGCATCTCCCTCCCTTTCTCACGCATACACACACACACACACCTACCATGCAGGATCGGGTGAAGTCGGAAAGGAATCACAATAAAGGGTAGAGCCTTTATTATAGCCTGGTGTCACAAAATAACTCGCAGGAAAATGGCGTGAAGGCCGAAAAACAAGCAAACCACTTTTTTTCGGTATAATCAGAGAAGCCTGGAACTACAAAAAGGAATCGCTTAGATAGAAAGGATAGGGTTTAAAATATATATAAATAAAAAAAAGGAAAAGAAAAACAGTCAAACAGTGGTAAATTAATGCAGGCTGTGTCCTGTGTTAGGTAAACACATTTGACAGTATGAATTGTGAACACGAGCTCTCCAAGGCCCTGTCTAGAAGATAGGAAGGATTTTGAGTGTGTGTGTGTGTGTGGGGGGGGAGGTGTAAAAGTGAGAGAGAGAGAGAGAGAGAGAGAGAGAGAGAGGGGTCAGCTTTTAAATGGGAAAAGCATCCAAGGCTCTGAAAAATCCATCCTGATTGAGGGACAGCCTAATAGCCATATGTGTGTGTGGGGGGGGGTGTGTATACCTGTCAGGGTCCATCTCCAGCTAGGGATTTCACACAGTGTCAAACATCAGACTCTGTAAATTTCCCTGCAGCATCTGCAGAGCACACGCACGTCTGAAGCTTCGCCATAAAAAGACGGCGTCCTGATAAAGTACTCCGTCATCCACGAATATTAAGGGCAGACAAAAGAGACCAGACGCTTTTGCTTTGACAATGTAAATGAATGGAAAAAATATATATATGGTTTCTGCCGTAAAGAGAAAGCCGCAGTCTGACAGCACACTCGCTGGCATTGTGAATACGGTCTGTGTGATCTGCATAGAATTAGGTGGAACTGGGTCAATGTGATGCAAACCACAGAGCAGAAACAGACATCATCTTGTCTGGCGACACAACCCGGTCCTACGGTACCAGTCAAAGGTTCGGACATGCCTTCTAATTCAGTGCTTTTTGTCTTCCTACATTGGGAAACAATCCTACATTAGGAACAATCCTAGAACTATAAAAGAACACATATGCCATTAATGGTAATTAAGTAACAACAACAACAACAACAACAACAATCAGTTGTTATTTTAAGACATGAAGGTCAGCTTGTCAAGTGCATTTCCAAAGTCCATCAAGCACCATGATGAAACTGGCTCCCAAATAAGGACGTTCCCAGGAAAGCAAGACCATCATATCTACCTCTGCTGCAGAGGAGAAGTTCATTTAGAGTTACCAGCCTCATTGTATATCAGACTATTGTATATTTTATGTCATCATCTGCACCTGTTTCTTAATGTTTCATGCCTTAAGTTAGATATTTAAATTCTTTTTAATTTTCAAATGGTGGTTTTAAATGGTTAGCACCACTGCATTGCACCTCTCGGATCTAGGTTCGATTCCTGCCTCTGGTCCATGTTTTCCCCGTGCTTAGTGGGTTTCCTCTGGGTAATCTGGTTTCCTCCCACAAGTCCAAAGACTGTTGGACTTGGCGTTCCTAATTTGTCTGAAGTGTGTGAATGAGCATGTGAGTGTGTCCTAAGATGGACTGGCACCCAGAAAGTACCACGCCTCGTGCCCTACGTCTACTGGGACAGGCTTTAGACCCCCTGTGAGCCTGAATACAGGATAAAGTGGTATAGACGATGAGTGAGTGATTCATGGATCACTGTGTGGCTTAGCAAATAAAGAATGTGGTCAGGTTCATGGACCGTACTGAAAATTTGAGCCAAAAAAAGAAAAAGCCTGGAGAACCTTTCCTCAAGACTACATAAAAAATACAAGAAAGTCTGGCTCTTCAGACGAAAAAAATGTAAAGAAGCATTTCAGGCAGTTTGTTTTTGCTTCTCACACCGTTTAACATTTAAAAATGTTTCACTCGAATGCTTTCACTTGAATACAAATTTTTAGTTGGATAATTTTACCACACTGTATAACTCCTCCATGCCCCTTCTTACCCCCCCCTCCCTTCTTAAAAGACAATATTCAAGTAAGATACAATACAAGCCACTGGCTGTATCCTGAATCTGTAATCTAGTAAAGACGCCATTGAAACTACTAAATCCTGATGATAAAAATTCTTAAAGCAATTCCGATCATGGATTTTTTATTATTTATTAATTTTTTTTATTATGCAGAGTGACCTAATTAGGCCTATAATGTGTACAATCTTTCAGCTGTGACTTTGACAAACTGTCCTACTGTAGTGTATTTATCTCCATTAAACAATGCAGAAAGCTAAAAGCCATTAAGATACTGGGACTACTTTACTTCGGTTGTGACCTTATATACAGTAACAACCTTATATATTGTTATCATGTTGAGATCAGCAAATCCGAAAATCAGAGAACTCTCGCTATTTTATTAAATTATTTTATTATAGTATATTTCGGATATTTCGTACACGCAATATTGATCTGTGCATATTTTGCTTTCTATTAAACAGCTGGGAATGAGCCGAATCTGTTCAAGCCTGTTCGATCGTTCAGTAACTGCTGCAGCGTTACGGTCCCTTGGTACGAGAGAAAAAAATTATTAAAAAAAATACTTAGACTTTCCACACAGTTGCATTTCACAAAGTCGAATCCAGATCCGTATCCCGAGGGCCGTTGTGTTGCACTTTGCATGGCCTATTGATTCACGTATTGAGATCTGCTACAGTGTGAATGTGATCGTTTTTGGCAAACAGCCTGAAAACTGGTGTTCTAACTCATTAACTGAAATCCGTTATCAGTACTTGACCGAGAACATACAGTATGTATGGTCTACCGTATTAATGTGCATAACCCGCCCAGGCCCTTCCTATGAGGTTTCCATCAGCGCTCTTTAGCATCGACATCGGCCTCGATACCTCAACCCCGGTAATAAACATTCGCTTCCGCGCTCTCATCTCCATACTTTTTTATGAGCGTCTAAAAGCTTTCTCGCATATAAGTCAGCCAAGGGCCAGTCACAGCCATCATCTCCCAATCAAACTGTCAACTCACACGCTCGGATATCTACAGACCAAACAGGAAAGAAGGCGGGAGCGGAGATTCCAGCTGGAGACACTGTGTCACTCAATACATCTTCATTTCCCAGGGACGGTTCTGTCCCAGATTTTAAACAACGTGATATATGCATGACAGATTAATGGTGATGATGTGTCTGAAAGAGCATGACAGAACCTTTTTATCTGTAGCCAACGTTTTTTTTTTTTTCTCTGGCCCTCTTTTATTGTTTTGTCTGAGAGCGCCGTGAAAAACAATCACGTGTATCGGGGGATGGGCTGGACGAGTTTAACGCAGGAATATTCTACATTTATTCATTTGGGCTTCATGTCTACTTTAGTCTCTATCAGACGCCCTTTAAAATGGTTAACTTTTATTCATACAGTCTTATAAAAAAGTTTCGGCACCCCTTGATAAACACAGTCTCTCTTGGAAATGGGAAAAAAAATGCATAATATTTTCAGCAAACGTTGATGCATAGTTACTTCTTATGCCATACATTGAACAAAAATAAAAAATAAAAACATTATTATGGCACTGTGCAAAAGTTTGGGCACCCTAAGTGTTCCAAAGTCTCAGAATAACTTTCATTTTCAAAGTCTTGCACAGCTGCTTAGAGGAACCCATGGTTGTTGAGTGTCTGCAAGTGTGTGCACAAGGTTAGAAGAGTCAAAGTATTCGTAAAGCTTTGAAATTGGCATTTACTAATAACAGCTGTTGCCATGCATCAGATCTAAGGAGCTGATAAAGGTCTAAAACCTTGTAAAAAGAATCTGAGACTCTGGAACTCTTGGGGTGCCCAAACTTTTGCACCAATGTTTGCTGAAAATATTGTGCATGACTGTGGTAACATCTTTTCATCTGTTATTGTTATTTAAATCTGTTATTTACCAAGGGGTGCCCAAACCTTTGCACAAGACTGTATTTATGTGTATATCCCGAATAATATTTCATACATCATATTTAGTTATATCCTCGTTATTAAAGTGAGCACTTCACTGACAGCATGTCAATTCAAGTCCATGCATGGTCCTATAAAACTATAGTCATAAAAAACACATTCGATTGTACTGTGGTTTACGGTCACACCAAAAAAATGATGGGTCCTTAATATTATTGCTAATAAAACATTTTACCGCCCTGGGCTGAGTGGCAAGAGCTCGGCGCCAGTCCGATTCTCAAAAGTGCATTAATGGAACGGGTGGCACCGAGTCAACGTCCAGATGGTTGTCACAGCATTTGGATGTTTTTTTATATATTTTTTTTCCACGCTTTAGGCCTAAGTTCTTAATCAACAACTATCTGTCATGGCCAGATTTAAAAATCAGACACAAGCTTGTGCTGGCGTGTTTTATTACTATGGAAGTTATGTACACGTACAGATGTGCCAGTTAGCGGTGAGCGGGTGTGGGGGTGTAATTAGGAAAACAGACAAAAGCAAACTCTGTTGGAAATAGAATGAATGAGTACATCCTGAAGTTGTACTGAACTTTTATTGCTTAGCGTCTCGAAAAAAACTAGCCACAAAATCTAAGAAGGTTTTAAGAAGATTGAGAGAGAGAAAGATCAAAGGCTTACTCAGTGGGCTGGATGAGGCGAACTTTTCCCAGGCGTAGGATGACAGGCCCTCGCGGGTTACGTATCTTCTTCACATCGCTGTTCTTCATCAGGGAAAAGCGCCGCACCAGATTGAAACCTGTGGATCAATCGATCAATTCATTAGCCATCCAGCGGGCTAATCAATCAGCGGTGTGCTGTGCGACAGGCACCATGCAGTATGTCACTAAAGGGGCTCGGAGCTAGAGCAGAAAAAGCCTTTAACTCTTAAAGAGATCAGAGCATAAGCGTAAATCCCTACACATTAATGATTATGTCTTTAGCGATTCTCCATGAGCGACCATGTTTGGTGATCCGTTAACAGCTTCAAATACTTTACGCGAAGGATGTATGGAAGGAATAGGAAAACGTACATATAGACTAACCTTTTATAAAATTGTCCATGTGACCAATATTCAAACTAGAACAAAAGGTGGGATGACACCATAAATATTAAGACGCCTTAATACGAGTTGAGCTGATGCATTTACATGATTAACGCATAAGCTAACTTTATATACTTGTTACAAAACGAAGCGTGTCAGTGTCTTATTATTGCACTGCGGAGTAAAATTTATGTTGCCAAATGCAATTAGGGAGACATATACTGTATATGCTGCATTATGTTTAAGCGTCGTCTTGGGTGTAAACGGCCCAAGGCACGATTTAATGGTGTATTAACATCATTAACATTACCGTTAATTAACCAAAAACTACAAGTTGTGGTTCATTAACATGCTAGGCTCACCAAATACATCTCGCAGCATTTAATTAAAGTTATAAAAGAATCCATAGTAGCAATACTTCCGGGAGTATTTAGGTATCTGTAGGGGACGTCATATATAATATATAATAATTTTAGTAAGCAAAAAAAATGTATGCTTGTACACATTGTGACTAAGTGCCACATCATATACCAGTACATAGTGTAAAACTGGTTTTCTAGCTTCAGCTTCATTCTAGATTCTAGCTTCAGCTTCATTCACTTACTTATTAGTTTTTGCCTTGCTGGATAAGTCACTGAATAAGATGTGACTGGTCACATCAAAACAGTTATTAACTCACTTTTAGGTCATTTGAGTTATGCATCAGTTTTGCGATTGTCATGTCCAGTTGATGAGATGTGACCAGTATGAGTTTGAAAAACACTGTAATCCTATTTTCAAAAGAGGAAACCCTGAGCCTCGTTTTGGATTTCCTTGCTACCCTGAAAAGAACTTTCCAACAGCTTGGGTTTATAGCGAAATTGTGACTTCCTATCACAACTGGGTTAAACAGCTTGGCTAGTCTTCCTTAAAGTGCTTTAAAACAATGTTTAGTATTTTACATTTTCTGATGATTTGATTTGATATGATGGATCACATTTCCGTAAAGAAGAATAACTGGGATTGTTTCAAAGCTCCATGGTGCCTGGTTCAATCCTGAACTCCATCCTCAATCTAATGTATTGCACAGTCTCCTCATGTCTGCTTTGGCACCATCACCCAGGTCCAAAGGAAATCCATAACCAGACGAACCGTACCTGTAATGTTGTGTCTGGCTGTCTGAGGAAACTTCCAGTCTTCGACCTGCATGGAAGGACACCGCTCACCTATTTGAAGAAAGATAAAATGAGAAAGACCGTAAAGTTCGACATACAGACCAGACATGCAATTTGTAGCTTAAACTTTCCAATGCTGAAAGTTTGCTAGTGGAAGTTGGGTGTCTAGCTGAGGACAGCTATGTCAGATGTTAGACCTAAGCAAAGGGCAAACGTGTTGCCGTGATCAAGGTTTGTGCAGGGAAGACAGACAACAGCTCAGACACCGAGCCAAAAATAAATACTGTCTGTCTGAAAGAATCACTCCATAATCTGAAGACAAGACCTCTGACAGCCCGCTTGACATTCCATCGATGGGTGGACGTCACATGATTGATTTACTCGTGCTGACACGTACTGTTGCGGGCCAAAGCGCTGTCTGTCATACCGCTAGGAAAGGCGTCACCTCCGAAAGAGATTCGGCGGTAGAACATCATAACGGATTCCAGAAATATACATCTAAAGACATTTCTAGCAGAATGCTTTAAGTGATGGTGGTTTTACCAGACGATTCCGTCTAAGACTTACAGTCAGGTCAATGCATGCTGTGATGAGCTCAAAGACCTGTTCATCTCAATGAGCGCCATCATGCTAACGCAGTGTGGCTCTGAGTGCAGCTGTCAATTAGACGTTTTGTAGATGAGAAGCCTATCAAAAGCTGGAGCTACGACTGAGAGAGCAAGGTTGTATACGGGAGGTGAGAGGAGGAATAATGAGAGAGCTGGAGCTCCAACCTGGTTCTCCTTGTCAAGTTCTATAAATCTCTTTCCTCAAACTCGAGACACCCGAATCCCTCTTCTGCTAACGCGGCAACCTTAGGGCTTGCGAGGAAATATCAGACAAACTTATCTGACAGACTAAGAGATCATTTTGCAACATTCTTGCATTTTAGGCTTTTTGAAGTCGAGCAGGACCACTCTACAAAGCTCTTGCTCAAGACCTGCTTCCAAAAAGATGAATTCCTTAATTTGGAGATTATTACAGAGAAACCATGGGGCCTGAAGGATGATCAGCTCCCGAGGAAAGTAAGAAAATGAAGCAAAAAAAAAAAAAAAGGTACCTGAAGAAACACGTTAACGTGACAAATGTAATTGATTTATTCATAGGAATTGTATTTGTAAGGAGAGGTTTGATTTTGTGTGTGGGAGTGCATCTCTCAAAAAGTGAAACTTTCTTGTTTATTCAGAGGGGACTCATCAATCTGTCCCAAACTCCTACCGAGCAAACCGAGGGCTACAATGGCAAAGAAAAACTCCCTCACAGAGCTAAGGAGGAAGACACCAGCAGTGCAACATGTCTTTCTCAGGCTGCCAGTGTGACTCAAAGTATTCGCTTTATGAAAAACAAAGATCATGGGTGGGAATTCGGTCTTAACGAGGCTATAAAAACTCCATTCGCTAACCAAGTTTATTATTTAAGCCTATATTTTGGGAAAAAGAACCCAAAATAACCCTTTACCCTGGTGTAGGTCTACTTGTCTACTTGAGGTCTACTTGTGTAGACCTCAACCCTTTTAAGGCTTAAACCTGAAAACAGATTCAGACGCTTTGGTGCTCCCACAATAATTGTAATTGAAAAATCAACAATCAACAATGCAAAACATTATGCCCAATATTGTGCAGATTCCGTTTGTGCCACTCGGGCAGCTCTGCCCCCTTGGGGCATGAATCTACAAGACTCTCTGAGGGTCTGCTGTGGGATCAGAGTTGGTTTCTCAATAGATCAGATTTGTTTGTCCTGCAGCTCCCATTGCATTTGGCGAGTTTGAACGCTGGGTGAGTTGGCAGTCTTGAACTCTTTGCCGGCTGGGTAAAATGTGCAGTGGACTGTGGAGAAAATAAGTTGGCTTTTGTTTCCTTCAGGCAAGGGTGAGCCTTGGATGCCTATGATCGTGTCATCAGTTTATCGTTGTAGTATTTATAAGTTCGGCCATCATTCATCTCATATGCATTACTATGTCTGTAATGATTCTCAGTCATACAGATGAAGTTCTCTAGAAGTTGAGTCATGCCAACTGGACGCTCTTGTTCAGTGGAAATGTTTCTCTATTCATCGAAGTAGCTTCTTCGTTCTAAGGTACTATAGGTTGGAAAATCCTCCCCTGTTTGAAAAGCCTTGTTACATGAACAATGGAAAAGGTGAGAATAAGAGGGAGGGTGGTTAGAAAGGCAATAGAGAGAAATCAAGGAAAGTCGTTAAGGTGTAAACACATGACTAAACTTTATTCTTTACTTATCCCAACTTTTGTTACTAGGCTGGGATCAGAGCACAGGGTCAGCCAGGATACAGGGATAAGGGCCTTGCTCAAGGGCCCAACAGTGGCAATCTGTCGGATTGAGAATTGATTCATGAATAATTCATTAATCGACACATGTTACTATGTTCATTTTATGTTGTGGTAATGTTATGGATGATCGGTGTATAGTAAGGTTGTCATGATACGCAAAAGTCGCACCTTGGTAGATACAGCAATTTTGAAGGTGAGTGCAGTATGTTTCAATCAGTACATTGAAGTGAAAAAATAAATACTTTAATATAATATTTTTTTTAATTATTAATTTACTGTAAATTTAACTTGCAAACACAAAACTTGTACAAACTGCACACTAGCCATAATTTGCACAAAAGGTGCATTGCTTATTATTTAAAAAAATTATAATAATAAATAAATAAATAAGGCAATTATGTGTTTAAGCGTATTAATAGCACTAAATATAAAAAATAGTGAAAACATTGTTTTTTTTTTTTGAAAAACAATGAATATTTTCACAATTTCACTTTTTTTCCACAACTCAGTGAACCTTTCAGTCTTGACAGAAAAAATAAAATCATGACATGAAGTGAACCTGTGTTATTATTCCCAAATCTGAGTTTCTTTTTTTTTTTTTTTTTTTTTTTTTTGTGCACACACTATTATACAGTATATACACAAAGGAAGATTTACAGGCACAACTGCTTGTCAAATCTAAGACACTGATTATACTGTTTGACAAAAAGAAATATGCATCAGTCACTCAAATGATCTGAATAGCATGATGTTGTATAACACCTGAACATGGGGGCTTTCAGGTTCCCACTTGTCTGTCAAATGCACTGGGAAATGACTTATTCTGACCAGCGAATTAGCACTTACACAGTAAGCAATTCCCATGCGATGAATTAACACCCAGCAGTGTTTGCGTGAGTCCAGGTGGACTTTAATAATAACCTCTGAAAGTGTTAAATCAAGACTGGGGAGGTGTTTCTACTGTGTAGGATGCAATGCTGAATTATATTTTGCATCAAGTTGTTCATCTGCCATTGCAATGTCCTCTCTTTTGCTACAAGATACGTCTTCAAAGAGATGCTGCAGTACTGTATGTGTCCCTTTAATTTGAATTACCCAAATGAATGGAGAAAGTCACCGTGCACTACTAATTACATCTTGACTACTGTATATTCCCTGAGCATCCGGGACGAGCTGAAATACTCCTACTGTTACACCCCTAATGTATAGGTAATGTCATCGAATTAATCCTACAACTGTCCGGACTCACACCGCCATGTCAGTAAAACTGTGGGAACACTGGCACTATTCACGGAAAATCTGCTTAGACATGCGATTTAATTAATTATAGCTACTGTATAACCTTGAAAGATTCACAAGTAATTTATTCCTGCCAGAAGTCACCTTTGTGCAAATTAAACTTTAATCCCATTATTTCACTGGAATAAGATGTTAATTAAACAGTGGCCCTGATACATAAATGAATATCCACTATTATGACCATTTACTTCAGGATATCATTATCTGATAATTACAGTATGTTTGTGCCTATATGCTGTATGCCAAGTAGGCTTAGTGTTCCTTAGTAAGATTTTAGCAGACCACAAATGTCAGCAGGTACTGAATCTATCTATCCTTAGTGTTAGAGAAAATCTCACTTCAAGTCTCACCTCACTTTTTCTCTGGAAGGAAGAGATCACAAGTGATGCTCAGAATGAACAGGTGTAAAGATGTTCTAAAGCAGGGCGATGAGTTTTTTCAAAGAAACCTACCTATACACCTACTTCCACAAACTAACACTGAAGAAAATGTTCTTTGTATCCAATAGATGGTACTTTGCTCAGTGTTTTTGTATGCTGGAGCATTATGAAGTCCTTTCACTTGAAATCAAAGTCTCAAACCTGTTTCAGCATGATAATGCCCCCTGTGCACAAAGTGACCTCCATACCGACATGGCTTGCCAAGGTTGGTTTAGAACAGCCTGAGTGTGTTATGCGGAGATCCCCACCAACCTCACAAAAAGTTTTATAGCACAAATGAGGCCAAATCTATTGGTAAGCCTTCTAAGAAACAGCGTGGAATATATTATGGCTGCAAAGGAGTGTCAACCTTGACTAATGTTTCAGTCAAGCAACTTTTTTTGAAATGCTTCTTTATTAGCTACACATTGATATATTACTGGGTTGGTCCAACAAGTGCCTTCAAAACTGCCATTATTCTCCATTGCACAGATTTAACAAGATGCTGGAAACATTCGTAGACACTTTGGTCCATATTGACATGATAGTACAACGCATGTGCTGGAGACTTGTATCCATGGCGAGATTCTCCACCATTCCACCACATCCCAATGGTGCTCTATTGCATTAAGATCTGTTGCCCGCAAAGGATGTCATGGGTATCATTTTTAAGAAACCAGACCAGCCTGACCCATTGATGCAAAGCAGGATGGATTGATGCGTTCATGTTGTTTATGCCATATTCTGACCCCTACCATCGAGACTCATCAGACTGGCCGATGTTTTTCCAACCTTCTACTGTCCAACTTTGGTGATGCCATGCAAATTGAAGCCTCAGTTTGCTGTTCGTAGCTGACAGGAGTGACACCTGGTGTGGTCTTCTGCTACCGTGGCACATCTGCTTCAAGGTTCGACACGTTCATTCAGGGCTGGTCTTCTGCATACCGTGGTGTGGAAAAGTATTTGCCCCCTTACTGATTTCCTATTTTTTTTTGCATGTTTGTCACACTTTAATGTTTCAGATCAAACAAATGTAAATATTAGTCAAGGATAACACAAGTAAACACATCATGCAATTTTTAAATGAAGGTTTTAACTTTTAAGGGGAAACTAAATCCAAAACTGCATAACACTTTTTTTGGGAGATCACCAAGATGTTTTCTGGCAAAACTGAAACAAGCCTATGTTCTCTTTGCTTAGCAGTGGTTTTCATCTTGGAACGCTGCCATACAAACCATCTTTGCCCAGTCGCTTTCTTATGGTGGAGCCATGAACACTTACCTTACCTGAGGCAAGTGAGGCCTGCAGTTCCTTGGACGTTGTTGTGGAGTCTTTTGTGACCTCTTGGATGAGTTGTCGCTGCGCTCTTGGGGTAATTGTGGTCGGCTGACCACTCCTGGAAAGGTTCTCCACTGTTCCATGTTCTTGACTTTATAACCTTTTCCACACTGACAGATCTCAATGATTTGTTTTTGAATTTCTTTGGATCTCGGCATGATGTCTAGCTTTTGAGGATCTTCTGGTCTGCTTCACTTTGTCAGGAACGTCCTATTTAAGTGATTTCTTGATTGCGAACAGGTGAGGCAATAATCAGGCCTGGGTGTGGTTAATTCGTTTTGGATTTTGTCTTCCCTTAATAATAAAAAGCTTCATTTAAAAACTGCATGATGTGTTTACTTGTGTTATCTTTGACTAATATTTACATTTGTTTGATGATCTGAAACATCACTTCGCACCACTGTAACTTGTAGTGTTGTAGTGAGATTATTTGAGGTTATTCGAGTTACTGACCTCTAGCATCAAGAAGGCATTTTCACCCACAGTACTGCCGCTCACAGGAATAGCTTCTCTTTTTCACACCATTCTCTGTAAACCCTAGAGATGGTTATAAGTGAAAATCACAAACAACCATGCCACGCTCCAGCTCACTTTTCTTCCCCAATCATGTCCACATGCCTAAATGGACTAAGTTGCTGCCATACGATTGGATGTTGGCATTAGCGAGCAGTTGAACAGGTGTACCTACAGTACTGTTATAAAGTGACCAGTAGGTGTATAACAGAAATCTTTAATTATAGCTTTGCATATACAGTATAGTCCGTATATGCTAATAAATATATATATTTATATTTGCATATACTGTATTTTATTTTGTTTGTTTGTTTGTTTGTTTGTTTGTTTGTTTGTTTGTTTGTTTGTTTTTTACTTTTGGCCAGAAAATGTACAAGTTATCATTATTTTCAGCAGGTACGAATAAAAATGTGGCACACAGCCTAGCGATTTGTCCACCCTGGTGTAAAATTTTCCTGTTGGCATCCAGTTTTATGCAAATTGTTATACAGTAGCTAACTTGTATAATCTGTCCTGTAGGCTCGCTTTTTGATCGCGGTAATGCTCTGGGCTCGATACATCAAAGTATGGGCTATTCTTCGTCTAAAAGTCGGAACTGATGCTGTAAGGTTAAAAAAAAATAAACGAATAAAAATACAACTGTGCATCAGTGGCATTATTATGCTTGGCACATGAGCAATCTGGTCCAACTGCTGTGCTGAAAATGATCCACCACTGAAATAATACCTGGTTAGGAACGGACCTATCGTGTTAACTACCAGCATGTCACTTTGCTTCTCCCTGCTCTAATGATCGGTTCCAGCTGAAGGGTGGATGATATGTTGCAGTGGTCTGGAGAAGTCTCATGAATTTTTTTTTGTCTCTTTTGAAAGTTCAGGATTTGTTCAGTCATGCTATCTTGCTTTTAAGGTGAAAGCATCCGCATACTGTGGCTTAGTGTTCGCTGTTCACTTAAAAAGCCCAGACTAAAAGGCTAGCCAGGGAACGCATTCACTGTCGTATGTGTACAGAGAAATGCACATACTGTACAGTACATTCTGTATGCTAAAGCAAAACTGTGATTTGTTTGTGCGTTTGATCACTGTCATGTTTGGACAACCGACTGATAATACACACCTTACACACTCACGTTAACCAACGTTCATAAAGTTTGTTTAAGCCGGTGTCCACTGTAGCCTCAGATTCCTCTTCTTTCCTGACTCGAGTGGAACCTGATCAATGTTTGATATGGCTTGCATTCTGGGACGCTTTTCTGCTCACATTCAATCCTTTGAATGACATTTTCTTTCATGTCGACTCGAACCTGGTCTTTTTGTTTTCGCCCACAGAGCTGATGCTTGTTTTTGTTTCATCATCTTTCCGTGCATAGTTTAAAAGAGGAGTTAGTTCTGCAATACTCAAACAGCCATGCGATGATGAAAGAGAGATTGCTGTTTTTCTGATTTCTGATGTGTAAATTAACCGAATCTCTTGAGCTACATCTGCATGATTTTATTGCCACAGGATGGCTGATTGGACAACTGCACGAATGATTGGGTGTACTAACAAAATGGTTGCTGACAGTACATTATATACAAATACGCACGAATGCACTTATCTCAGTGTTTCACTAGGGCTTGGATACCATCAAGGTAGAACATTTTCTCTGTATGCCAGAGCCATGATCGGTCTGTCTGCTTCACGTCTGAAACGCTGGCCTCCCAGGAACTCCTTTAATGGCCCAGACATGTGGAAATGGTCAGGACTGTACAGGGGATGTGGCAAGAACTCTCCTTCTCTCTCAAAAGTTGGTAACAAGTTATCCACCATTTTTCACAGATCAGGCGTTCAACTCTCTGAATGTTCATGGAAACGACTGCAGTGTGCTCCAAGCCACCTCAGCCGGGATTGCCATTCACGGATGTACAGCCTTCTTTTAAAAAGTTTGTACCATTTTAATGTTTTACTGTGTCTGGATGCTAATGGTGACCACTTTAAGAACCGAATGTGATTGCACAATTCAAACATGACTTACAGCTACACTGTGTCTACAGTACAGTATATTTGGTCAAAAGTATTTCCAAAATTGCTTATCTACTGTGATTTCCACAACCATGCATCTCTAGAGAATGGTCTGAAAATGAGAAAATATCCAGTGAGCAGCAGTTTTCTGGGAGAAAATGCCTCGTTGATGCCAGAGGTCAGAGGAGAATGGCCAGACTGGTTCAAGCTGATAGAAAGGCAACATTAACTCAAATGACATCTTGTTGCAACCGAGGTATCCCGAAGAGCTGCTCTGAATGCACAACACGTTGAACCTTGAAGCAGATGTGCTACAGCAGCAGAAGACCAGACCATAACGGGAGCCACCGCTGTGAGCCAAGAACAGGAAACTGAAGCACAGACTCGAGAGGTTAAGATTAGAATTTGGTACAAAATGGAAGCATGGATCCATCCTGCCTTGTATGAATGGTTCAGGCTGGTGATGGTGGTGGGGATATTTTTTGGCAATCTATTAGTATCCACTGATCATTGTTTAAATGCTATAGCCTACCTGAGTAACACACCATGTCATCATCACTCACTCATCATCTATACCGCTTTATCCTATATTCAGGGTCAAGGGGGGCCTGGAACCTATCCCAGGACTGCCAATTAACCTAACCTACATGTCTTTGGACTGTGGGAGGAAACCGGAGCACCTGGAGGAAACCCACCAAGCACGGGGAGAACATGCAAACTCCATGCACATAGAGATGGGAATCGAACCTGGCTGGGAATCAAACCCGGACCCTGGAGGTCCCCGTCCCACCTATACACCATGTCATAAAGCTAAAATAATTTTAAACTGGTTTCTTGAATATGACAATGAGTTCACTGTCCTCAAAAGGTCTCCACAGTCCGACTCCAATATGATTTTTTCTCAAATTAAAGACAATTTTTAAAAATTAATAATAATGCTTAATATTCGTAAAATGTATAACACTATATTGTAATATGCAAGCAAATTTTACCTTCATATTTGGATTTACACGATCCCGTATACAGGATAAAGTGGATTACAACGGTCTTTGATTTTATAGGACTAAGTATTCAAAAAAATAGTCTTAATTAAGTTCTGTGTGAGTTTTGCTTAAGCTCGGTCGATACCGCGCACCCACTGGGAATGAGAATTGAGTATCTCTGCTTTTATTTCCCCGAGTATGTGCTGTTTACTTCCAGGATGGTCTGGAAGGACTCATTACGGAGCAGGCCGATGGGTGCTCAGCACAGCAGGCGGAGTGAAAAAGGAGCTTCAGAAGTGTCCGATCAGCTTTATTGGTACAACATAAAGCTTTACAGTTTGATAGGGCTGCAGAAACCGACGAGGCCATGCTTGCTGGTGTTATTGGGATCTGAGCAATTCCCCCAATTGCAAATTCTTGCTTGTGCTGTAACAGCAAGATGCATTTACCAAGGCAAATTGTGAGTTAAATGAGAAAGCTTTAGTATCCAAACAAACGGGAGAGGTTAGGGATTCAAGTTCACATTGTGCTTAATGAGGTTTCCTGTTTCTGAAGGCTGCACAGGACAGCAAAAAAAGATTTTGAACTACTGTACAGTCGAGTAGCTGTTAGAGCTGTTATTGCTTTTGGAATTTAATCTAACTTTTGCTGGTCGATTCAGTTCATTGAATCGATGGGTCAGTTTTTGATTCAAAATCGATTCATGCTTTTGAAATCATTTTTAACATTAAATGGTTTCAAATTCACAAATTCCTTTAAAAAATGCACACAAAAAACTGCTTGCATGTTCTGCATTTTGCAAGAGTAAACTAGCGATGGGTCGTTCATGAACAATTCGCTCTCTTTGAACGAGACTTTAACGTGACTCAGCGGAATGAGTAGTCTCGGAGAGTGATTCGTTCACTTTCTACTGGACGCGGAAGCGCAAAGCATCGCAAAACCGCACAGCGCAAATGTACCGGAAACAGAAATGAGTCATTTAGCGTGATGCTAATAGCGTAAACAAACGAACGACTCGGACTAGAAGATATGATGGATATGATGCTCATTCTGTTTATCATAATACATCCTTAGCTGTATTGTAATTTTTCATTACTGGAACTATAGCCAAGATTTGCGTATGTAGACGTGTTGGAGGTCTGTTGATTGAAAATGTAACATTTTATTTTATTTCTGATCCAAAGAACTAAATGACAAAAAAAAAAGAGATTCATTCATTTGGTGCACGAGATAACAAAAAAAAAAAAAAAAAAAACGAGTCATTAAAATGATCCAAACTTCCCATCACTAGAGAACATCACGTCTTCATTTTTAAGGTTGTATTCAGTTGGTGCAATACTGCCACCTATTGGACTGGAGTATGGAGATTAAGATTATCGCGCTATATGAAAGGACATTTAAACAACCAACAAGATAAGATACACAGTTCCATCTTTATCAAATAAAACATTTTGATTTGAACACTTTAAGACCTTTAAACAAATAAAGCTGTCTGCAACATATCAAACTATAAACATTAGTGCGGTAATCGCATCAACAGTCTACCTAGAATTCACAGCTCTTGCAGGTATCAGCACTGACATTTTTGAGCGAAATGTAACATGTCAAAAACCAAAAAAAAATGCACGTTTTCCATCCAACCCCTCTAGGGAAAGCTCTAAGCCTCTGACCTCTAGACCTCAAAATTGGGGGCAGGCTAAAGTTACTAGTATGTGAAACACAAGCATGCTGCAGTGCATGTGAACACCTTGAGGCACGTCTCCTTCTGCCTTCCAGTCAAAAATGGGAAAAAAAAACAAAAGTGTACAGTTTTAGGTAAGCCTGCAAAAAGCAAAAGCAATAGCCAATCTGGACTTACTGACATAAAAAGTGAGTTTAGTGATCAGGGGCTTCATTTATCAACCATGTGTACGCGTAGTTACATGCACAAAAATGTCTACAGACATGGTCAAAAGTTTTGAGAATGACACAAATTTTCACATAGTCTGCTGCTTCAGTGTTTTAAGGTCTCTTTGTCAGATGTTACTATGGTATGCTTGAGTATAATTGTAAGCATTTCAGTGTCAATGGCTTTTATTGAGAATTACATTAAGATAATGTAAAGAGTCCATATTTGCAGTGTTGACCCTTCTTTTTCAAGGCTTCTGCAATTTACCCTGGCATGGTGTCAATCAACATCTGGACCACATCCTGACTGATGGCAGCTCATTCTTGAATAACCAACGTTTGGAGTTTGTCCGAATTTGTGGGTTTTTGATTGTCCGCCCATCTGTTGACCACAAGTTCTCAATGGAATTTTCCTGGCCATGGACCCGACCTTTCGATGTTTTGTAGCCACTTAGTTATCATGTTTGACTTATAGTAAAGTGCTCCATCATGCTGGAAAAGGCATTATTCATCACTAAACTGGATTGTTGGAAGAAGCTGTTGTCGAATGATGTTCTTGTACTGTACTTTATTCATGGCTGTGTTCTTAGAAAGAATTGTGAGTGAGCTCACAGTACCATGACACAAATGCACTAAATGGAAGTTTTTAAGAATTCGCATATACACTCACCGGCCACTTCATTTGGTTCACTTGTTGAACTGATCATTACCACAAATATCTAATCAGCCAATCAACTCAACTCACTTGTAGTAGGCGTGTAGACAAGCTCAAGATGATCTACCGTGATCTACTGATGGTCAAACCGATCATCAGAATAGGGAAGAAAGGTGTGATAAGTAATTTTGAACATGGCTTGGTTGTTGGTGCCAGACGGGCTAGACTGAGTATTTCTGAAACTGCTGATCTCCAGGGATTTTTCCACACACAACCATCTCTAGGATTTACAGAGAATGGTGTGAAAGAAGAAAATATCCATTGACTTTGAGTTCTCTTAGCGAAAATGCCTTGTTGATACCAGGTCAGAGATGTCTGGTTGGAACTCGTAGAAGGGTAACATTAAAGCAAATAACATCTCATTACAACCAAGGTACGCGGAAGAGCTTCTCTGAATGCACAATCCTTGAAACCTTGAAGCAGATGGTCTACAGCAGCAGAAGACCTCACCGGACGCTACTCCTTTCAGCTATGAACAGGAAACTGAGGCGACAATTTGCATGGCCTCACAGAAATTGGACAACAGAAGATTAGAAGAACGTTGACTGGTCTGATTTGTTTTGATTTATGCTGCAACTTTCAGATGGTAGGGTCAGAATTTGGTGTATAACAACAGTTCAGGCTGGTGGTGGTGGTGGTAGTGGTGTAATCCACCAGTGTTATGACCACAGGATAATATGGCATGTCACAAAGCTTCTATTATCTCAAACTGGATTCCTTGATAATGCTGATGAGTTCATATCCTCAAATGATCTCCACAATAGATCTCCACAATAGAGCAGCTTTGGGATGTGGTGGAACGAGAGATTCTCATCATGGATGTGCAGCCGACAAATCAGCAGTGATGCAACAATGTCAATACGGACCAAAGTCTCCAAGGAATGTTCCCAGCATCTTGTTGAATCTCTGCCATTGTCTATTATATCAGGGAAACTGACAGAGTAATTGTTGATTGAAAAAATGTAAATGTAAAATTATATACAAGGCACACAAAGACTGAATGGGATTCTACCTGGTTTGAAGTTTTGGCTTATGCAGCTGTAAAGAGGAAGGACTGTGTCTGGAAATTCTTTTCTGAGATTGAAGAGTGATCATTATCAATTTCAATTGCTTAATGCAGTTTTATTTGATCCCTATTGTAGGGCTTTTAGCTGGAGGCACATTTCAAAGAGAAATTAAAGACCCACAGTTCACCACCAAATACTGGCATTGATGGTTCGGTGGTAGGTTTCTCGCCTGAAATGTGGAAGTCTCAGGTTTAAGTCAATGCCCAAACCTCAGACACTGGATGCAGTGCCGGTCCCAAGCATGGATAACATGGGAGGGTTGCGGGAAAGGCATCAGGTATAACACGTACGCAAATTTGTGTGCTGTGACGTCGCCTCAAGGAGAGCAGCCAAAAGGCTAACACTAGTTCACAGCCAAACACTAAAATTAAATCAAGAAACGACAGCCAAAATGACAGATTTTATTCATGCCACCACAGGGTTTGTAATGCATAAACTCGAAAGCTATAACAAGATTTTCATTGTCTGTATATTTTTCTATATTAAAAGAAATTAATAATAAGATTTCAAAATAAGAGAAAAGATGCAAATACCATCTAGGCAATACCACATATCATGAAATCCTCCACGCCACTACCACATGGAGGATGTCAGAGACGTCTGGTTGAAACTCCACATGGAGGCCAAATGCAACTTCATGCTGCATTTTTTTTTTCAAACATGACACATAAAAAACCCAAAAGGGAAGTTATTTCTTTTAAAAAAAAAAGAAAGAAAGAAATCTGTAGCTTTAGAATACAGATTGTGCAGAGAGTTGATTATGCTAAGCAGTGTGACTCAGGAACGATCTGTACCAAGAAGTGCTAAGAAAATGCTTAGCCTCCTCAATCCCTCGCTCTTCATCACCTCTTTTTCACTTCCACCTCATGCATTCGACAGCTTTGTAGAAATACCTCCCTGCAAAAGAAGCTGTAAGGGAAGTTGAGAGGTGATGAACACTGTGACACTGGAAGTTTGCTTGAGTTTAGTCAGTGCTACCTTTAGCACCAAGAGTGGCTCTCCTGAGGCGGCACAGACAGAGCGCAGCCGCTAACGGAAATGATTTCCCACAGGAAAAAATCCCCAGTGTTAAGGAGCCTCTTTGCAAATAAATAAATAAATAACACGGCGGTACATAAAGCAAGAGCTGAAAAAACAACCAGGAGGCATGGCGTTAAATCTAAAATATACTCAAAATATATCAGGACAATATATATATATATGTGTGAGAATCTTTTCAACATCGCCACAATATCTAGTCATGTTCATTAAAGTCAGGCTTTTCTTCAGTACACTGATGCAAACTTTTTGCACTAACTTCACTATAGTAATGCATTTAAATGGACATAACGTGTACACGAACCGCTTCATTAGGTACACCTGTTCAACCGCTTGTTACTGCAAATATCTAATCAGCCAATCGGTCAAGACGAAGTTTAAACCGAGCATTAGAATGGGAAATAAAGGTGCGGCATGGTTGTCGATGCCAGACAAGCTGGTCTGAGTATTTGCGAAAAAACTGCTGATCTACTGGGATTTTCACACACTACCAACCCTAGGGTTTAGTAAGAATTGGTCTGAAAAAAAGAGAAAATATCCAGTGAGCAGCAGTTTTGTGGGCGAAAATGCCTTGTTGATGCCAGCAGCAGAAGACCACACCAGGTGCCACTCCTGTCAGCTAAGAACAGGAAACTGAGGCTACAAATTGCTGCATGGGCTCACCAAAAAATCAGACAACAGAAGATTGGAAAACTTTGCCTGGTCTGATGCGTCTCGATTCCTGCTGTGACAGTTGGATGATGGGGTCAGAATTTTGAATAAGGAACATGAAAGAGTGGATCCATCATGCCTTGGAGCAATGGTTCAGGCTGGCAATCTTTTGGCACACTTTGGGCCCCTTAGTACCCGACTGTTGTTGTTGTTGGCCATGTCCATCAGTTTACGACCACAGGATAAAACAAATGTCACAAAGCTAAAATCATGTCAAAGTGGTTTCTTGAACTTGACAACAAGTTGACTGTCCTCAAATGGCCTCCACAGTCACCAGATCAATGCAGTCAAGCACCTTTGGGATGTGGTGTAAGGAGAGATACATGGGCAGCTGATAAATCTGCAGTAACTGCATAACACAATCAGGTCAATATGGACGAAAATCTCTAAGGAATGTACCTTGTTTAGTCTATGCCACCAAGAATTAAACCAGTTCTGAAGGCAAAAGGGAGTCCAACCCAGAACTAGCACTGTGTACCTAATAAAGTATCTGGTGAGAGTCGAATGCATTAATCTTTCTAACAGCACTTTTAAAAATCCTGTTTGTTTTTAGGCATGACGAATCAAAATTCAACAGAGCTTTAAAAGTTATTTAAAGAAGGTATTACACATCCTCACCTTTAGACTTCTCCAGTCGAACTCCATGACCTGACCAGATGGTCAGCAGCACAACGGAGCACAAGATGATCCTCATGGCTCCCTCCGTCTACTCCTACCTAAAATGGAAGGAAGAGAATAAATTGAACATTTATAAGCTGAAGAGATTAAACAAAATGAAGACCCGAATCCTAGAAAGAACGAAAAAAATCCAGTAATTAATCTTCACTAAATGGAAATATGTCTTAAGGGTTAATTGTAGCGGTCAAAGAGGAAGAAGTAGAACATAAAAGCTGATTACATGCTGAAAATACACCCACGTTTAAGGACATAAATACTAATGCTAATGTCCTCTGTTTGGTTCTATTAAAAAGAAGCTTTGAAGCAGGATTAATGAAGGTGGCTCTCAGGTTGGACAGGTCCTTGGAAATGTGTAAACTGGCCTAATTGCCCATAACGGTTCCTATAAAGCTTTGTAACCCATGTGCCTTGAGGATTGTCATTACAATGCCCATCTGTGCCTCTCTCAGTGCGACTGTCTCAGTATGAACGGACACACACCTGGCATAAAACTTAATGAAATGCATGGTTGAAGCTACACATAACACTCCTAATCTAATGAATCTAATATTAAACAGGCAACAGTATGGTGCAAAAAGATGGACATATTTTTTCACTCCAACTGTTTCCACAGCTATATAATTTCAGTTCCTGCTGCATTTTACGAACCGCATGCACATTCGCTTTTGTCCCTATGTCCTTCAGTTGAAACGAATTATAAACAGGCGAAGGTATGTGGTGGGGATTTGTACACGTCTGGCACATATGCCTCAAGGCGTGAACATTACACTCTTGATAAAGCACACTCAACACACATGTCAATGGAAAACTCCAGTTTAAAAAATTCCGTAGCTGCTGTCAAGGCCTGGACTTACATTCCCTAGTGCTTTTCTTACAATGAAAGTGACCCAGAATGACATGTCTCATGTCTTTAACACACACCTGTCAGAATGAAGGATGGCCATGGAACATGACTTCATTGCTATCTTTTTTTTTTTTTCACAGATAGGTAATCTGCATCTCCCTGAATGCAAGTGTAACCCATCGGGGAAATCATGTACTACTACTGAGTTAATATAATGCCAGCAAAAAAAATAAATCATCTGTCTTGAACATTTTGGCCTTGGCACAAAGTAATACGAATGGCAGAAACCATATTGGAGAACACCACGTACTGTATACCATGAAGAATGGTGGTGGTAGTATGTCATGGTGTTCAGTATCACCCTGGGTTGCTTCTTTTACCGTACTATTCATATCTGGGTAATGACTTCTGCCAGAGTTGTGGTTGTACCATATTTGCTTGTATGTATCAAATAAGGTTGATATTTATCATTAATAAAGGGTGGCCATGAAATAGAGCTTCAATGCTCTCCACAAATAAGTAGACCTAATCTGCATTCTATAATTGAACCAGCATGAAATCACATACGACTGCTGACTTAACGTGAAGGCAGAAAACCAACAGAGATCATTATCCCTGCGATGAAGCATGGTGGTGGGAGCTGAACAACACTCTTCTTCATAAACGATTTGGCGTAATCAGAGCTGCGCCACATACAGCACTTTCCATGTTTTAATAATGCATTTTACAACGCTGACACGTCTGATATCTCAACAACTACGTGTCAGAATGAAAAATGACTTTATTGCTATTCCCTATATTACAGACAGATAGGCAGGCCTAATCTCTATTCACCAAGGGTGAAGTGCATAATGCTACTGACTGGCAGAAAATCGATGAGGCCAATCAAAAATGGTACCCAGGAGTTACTCTGGGTCACTTATACTGAGAACAACATACCTGTAATGAAGCGTGGTGGTGGTAGCATCAGGTTAAAGAGTTACCACTGACATCTTGGTCGAGCCTCTGATTAATGCCCTTCTTATCTGCTCGCCGACCTTAAAGGTCATGATTGCGCGCAAATCCGTTTCATGCTTTTATAGCGGATTGAATGGTGCTGACATGCCTCAAAACATAGCTGTCAGAATGAAAAATGACCACGGAACAAGACTTTATTACTATTCTGTACATTACACCCTGGATGCCATAGACAGTTAGGCCTCAATCTGCATCCCCTGACTCACCCTAAAAGCCTAGGGGAGGTTGTATACTACCACTGACATATTGTAATGGCAGGAAAAAAAACAAGTGCACCATTCTCCGAGAATTATTTCCCGTTCCTAACTCAAGGTGCTGAACGCCTCGCTTTCTAATGCCCTGTCCAGAAAGCGAATTTCTCCTCAACACTGTCAACATTGCTCTTTGTAAACAAGACAACATCCATTAGAAGAGGGAAGCAGCTATATCGCAGACTCTCAGTGTGTCAAAGCCATCTCTTCATTTTAGTTTGATTCCACGGGGGTACAATAGAAGCTCGCAGCTGCTTTGTTCTCCTCTAATTTGTTTTCAATGTAAGTGCAAAAAAAAAAAAAAAAAAGGAGGATCCATCTGGCTTGCACAGATAAGTGTCTCGCAGAATCTTGGCTCTCTGCCTGGCGTGGTCAAAATTCAAAATCATCACGGCAGTTACAGACTCCGAGCAGATATCTACTGTGATCCATGACCATTCGCCATCAACCACGTAGTTAAAATCGATCACATCCGCATTGAGAGTACTTCAAGAAGCCAGGGATTCAGCAACTTCAAAAGGGAAGACAAAGCCCGACAATCAATAAACAAGTAGTAAAATGTAATGAGCTGCCAAGCTCAGCGTGTAGGGATTTTTGTTTTTCAGCGGTGGAGGGCTGTCACACACCATGCTGTTTTCATGTCACAGCCTAAGCATTACTTGTTCTGCTCTTGACTCGATGCCATGTGATGAATGCGGCCCCCAAACGCACTTTTTATAGATGCACACCGACTCTCTGTAATTTTGATAGGTTTCAGTGCAAAATAAATTGGATGTCTACCTCGTCGCTCCAGAGAAAACAAGTGGAATAGTAAATCCAAAACACAGAAGGAAGAAAAAAATAGTATACTGGTTTCAAATGTCCTGATGTGGACGATAAAGAGGGGGGGGATGCATTGCACAAACTGACCCAGATAAGGCCCAGTCCCAAATGCAGGATGTATTTCACATGTGACTCACTATCCAAACAGATTTAGTGTAGCTAGCGAAGCATGGGTGCTGGAGAGACGCTCATGAATGTAAAGAGGGCGAGGGAGCAAAAGTCTATATATTTTCATAGCTTTCTGGCCCTTACGAGCAAAAGCAGCCCCTGTTGTTGTTTTTTTTACCTCCACACACATACTGTATACGGTACACACATTTGTTTTATTATTAATCTGCGACGATATGGTGTGATACAGCCCGACACAAGATAACAAAAGTTTATTATTCTTTTAGTATGAGCATGTTGTAACTATTTCACTTATCTAGTACATACAACAGCAATTTGCCAACACTGGTATTTTACAATTCATCAAAAGATTTTTTTTTTTTACATTTTTTATTCAATATAATTAATGTTTAATGTTGTGCAACATGGAAAAATACAAATAAAAATGCAGCTCGCCAAGATCTGGACCGCATATAAAGCCCTGACACTGGAGATTCCTTCACTAAATGATTAATTAAAGTAAGTTGCATTTTTTGAAATAACAAATATAACATGGCTTAACCCATTTTTGTTATGAGCCTTAGCAGAATCATAAATACCCAAAAGAAACTTTAATCGGAGGGTGTGTATACCATGGTACTGTGTATACTGTAGTGCTGTGGGACTTACTGCTAATATTGTACACTTACCACACTACAGTATAATCATGATTCTACTATGATACAGTACATTCAGTACTTTAGTACAATGGTACATTAATACAATGTTATATTACGGTATGTACAATAGTTTATCATAGTAACATTCTGTTGTAAAATTTCTCATGGGTGGTTCTTGCTTGGCAAGATTCATTCAACAGTGAAAAAGTGAGAGTTAAAATAAAAAAAAAGGCTTTAAACGGAAGTATAAATGAGACATTATTCATGCTCATGCTCTCTTTAATGAGGTCTCTTATGAATGTAGGGATGCATGAAACGTAGGAAAAGAAAAGGTTTCAAAGTATTCTACACTTTTTCGCTGATGAGAGGGTACCAATAAATATTTTCACTTGAAATACTGATCCGTGTAAATTTTACATATTGATATGTCAACTTTACTAAGTTTGTAATATGTTTAATTCTATATAATAAGATTACATATACGTTTTTATCATTAGTTCAACTTGGACATAAAGTGTACATATTACACTGAAGCAGAAAATCTATGAAAATAGATAGAAAGATGTCGTATGTCAGCATACAAATTTAATCCAATCCAGAGACGAGTTCTTAAGGCGAAAATTTGTATTGCGAAACACATTTTTCCATAGGAAGTAATGTAAATGAAGATAATCCGTTCCAGCTACCCACAAATATTACCAATATTACCAATCTCCAACACTATAATCATATTTTTGCATATAAAAACAATCAAAACATGTAGAAAAGACATGTAAATGAAGTAAAATATGAAATAAATAGACATTAAACCTCATTTAACCCTAATTTATTCTTTTTCTTGGCACCGGCTGCTTTACAAACAAAACTGAATCTGGCCCCGTTTTCTTTTTGCTACCGGCCTTACTAACATTCTTGGCACCCAAGGTGCTACTGTATGTCTTTTAAAAAGGCCGAAAATGCTTACTTACCACTGTACTTGGACACTAAATGATGTAACGCCTCACGAATACTCTTTGATTTGAACATTTACTGATTAAAATTTGTAACTAAATATAAATAAGAATGAAAATACGTGAAAATTACAACTGTACAAACATCAGTTTTATATTTGATTTTCATAGAAATGTTACATGAAAGAAATAAGATTTTAATGTCACCTTACCCAAACTATTACAATATATCAAAAAATATCAATAATTAATCTGCATTTTACATTAAATATATTGTCTTTTTTAATGCAACATTATAAAATGTACATGAAGAAGAAAAGGACTAAAACAGAAAATAATTTTGCTATGTTTTTTTTTTTAATAATTCATTTCATTTATTAAATTTTCTTAACCCCACAAACAAACAATGTACACCAAAAAAAAAAAAAAAGCCGGCTTCATTTTCTGCAGTGATTATTGCTGTATTTATATTCAAATCAAAATGTATCCATGTACATCTGCCTTCACACCTGCGCATAACACACAGCTAATTAATCTCCAGCTGTGTAAGTCATGGTGAAAATTGTGTATGATGAAAGAAATAAAGCACTTTTAGTAAGTCCACCACAAGGAAGAAGGTTTCTTTCTCTTTTTTTTTTCTTCCAAATTGTTGATATTGCTATTCCTGATGAATCCTGCATCACCCAGCTGAGACCCTACCGCACTTCCACGCTTGGATAAACATGTGATTTGAAATGATTTGCTCTTTCTGCTTCAGAGTGTTAACAATGAATTGCATGTAGAAGAGTAGGAAGAAATTCTACTCAATTCATAACAAAATGTTTTTGAAAGAATGCACAAATTAGAGGTTAATATACTATATTTGTGATATTTGTGGAAACAGACAGAATTCCTCTCATACAGGTGAGAGTGAAATTAAGAGACAATTTGATAAAGTACAAAAAATATATATCTTTTAAATCACTTATCTAGAACCCTGTTACTTCATTTGTTATAGCAGTTAATAAGCATATTGGAATGAGTGCATTAATATACACATCTGCTTTGACTTTTGATTTTACTATGATTGTGAAAAAAGTCAGAAATGAAAACATTGGTGTAAATGTTATTATCTGTACTTGTATGATATACGAAGTCATTAACAATGTTTGATTTACGCCTCGGCTCTGTGTGCTTGGAGTTTGCATGGTTGGGTTTCCTCTGGGTACTCTGGTTTCCTCCCACAGTCCAAAGACATGCTGATTAGGCTGCTTGGCGTTTCATGGGTGTGAGTTTGAGTATTTGCCAGCTTGGGCCTTGCGCTGGACTGACAACATTCAGGGTGTATTCTGCCTTGTGTCCCACGTCTTCTGGACATCTGTATAAAAGTGGGGCAGTGGTGGATCAGAGGGCTAAGGCACTGAGTTACTGATTAGAAGATTGTAAAGTAAAGTCTTTATTTTGTTACATATACATTACAGCACAGTGAAATTCCTTCTTCGCATATCCCAGTGTAACTGGGGTCAGAGCGCAGGGTCAGCCATGGTACAGCACCCCTGGAGCAGTTAAGGTTAAGAGCCTTGCTCAAGGGCCCAACAATGGCAACCTGGCAGAGCTGGGAATCAAACCGCCGATCTTCCGATCAGTAACTCAGTGCCTTAGCCCTCTGAGCCACCACTGCCGGTTCTAGCCCCAGCTCCACCAAGTTGCCACGGTTGGGCCCTAGAGCAAGGCCCTTAACCCTATACCATCTATCATGCCTGACAAATAAAGACTTAACTTAAATATAGATCATGGAAACTCATCTCATCTATGCCCATGGGAAGCAAAGCCCAGCATACCCAGTCAAATCTAAGAACAAAGCCAATCAACCACAAACTGCTTGAAAAAGTCTGAAGAAAACTGAAGAAAATGCTAGTCACAATGACAGCCATGTCAAAGACAGCATGACAGCCTGCTGTGTATGGGACTTGATCCAGGCTCCAAATTCACCAGAATTGGAGAATTTGGCCAGATTGGCCTCATCAGATCTTAAACCAACCATGCACCCATGGGATACGCTATATAAACAAGTCCGATCTGTGGAGGACTAAAACCAGAGATGACAAAGAATCTTCGTCTAACGTTCTAGAGCGAGACACCAAAGCACACCCCTAGATGTTTTGTGAAGTACTGCCATGAGGAGCAAGAGCTGCCCTGCTGGCACAAGAGGAGCTTATAAAATATTGTGCATAATGTGTTGGGTAATAAAGTTATGGAGGATTTGAGTTTATGCCCAGTCACATGAATGTGGTAGATTATCACCATTTGGGAACATTATACAATTTTTTTATGCTTATTAATGCTGAAGATTTGGCAATAATGCAATAATTATTGGTCAATCAAAATATAGTTCAATACTTTGCAGCTGTTTTAGGATTGTACAGCACTTTGGTTAACTGGGCTGTGTTAAATGTGCTTTCAAAATACATCTGACTTTGACTTGACTTAAATGGTTCTATATATTTTTGTCTTTTTGATTATGAAGTTCAGAGTCAGAACATATAATAATAATTAAAATCAGGGGTCGATAAGAACCTGTTATACATGATTAAATTCTAATAGACTAAAGAGAAAAATAAGCTACTGTAGACCTGGAAGGAGGAACCTAATAAACCTGGGCAGAACTCAGTGGAAGTGGGCAGAATTTCCTGATTAGACCTGGTGAGAAAAGCTTCATGCTTGTATAACTTGATATATCTGGAAAGAAGAATCTGATAGACCTGGGTAGAACATGATAAACCTGACGTAACGGCCTGACAAACCTGGTAGGAATAATCTCATATGGGTGGTTTAATGTGATATATCACATAGAGAGAAGAACCCCATATGTTTCAATAAAAGAACGTGAAAACCTGGTTAGAACCTGACAAATTGAAGGAAAAAAATGTGGTTACAACTTGATATACCAGGAGAGAATAAACTGATAGACTTCATTAGTACCTGATAGACCCCTTTTCTACTGGAAAGTGTTCCAGAGGTAGTTTGGAGCCGATGTGCAATTTCAAACCAGTTTTTTGTTATCGAAAAAAAAAAAAAAAGAGTTCCATGGTCGCACCTGGAACATTTGCTGGGGAATAAAACAGAACCGCTTACGTCAGGGGCTGGATTATCATGAGCAACTAAAAGTTTGTGAACACCATCTTTAAAATGACTTCAATGCGCAATGGGCAGCTCAAATGCTTTGAGGAACAGAAGAACTGATCACAAAGCCATGTTAAAGTTTGCCATCCTTGTTGTTGTGCTTGTCGCAGGCATTTTTTGCCACTTTTTTTTTTTTTTGCCGCTAGCATTGCCACTAGCATTGTAACCATGTGGCTCTCTAGCGCATGGGAAAAAAGCCAATTCTTAGGAGGTTCACTATTGAACCGACTCTGAACCAACATTAGCACCAGACAGAAAAAAGCACCTGGTACACTTTGGTGGAAAAGGGGTAAAAAAAAAAACCCTGAAGAAAAGAACCTGATGGATCTGTGATCACAACCTGACAGACCTGTGGCAATAAAACTCATTGGCCTGCTTGGAAACTGGTAAACTAGGATAGAACCTAATAAACCTGGAGGAACGAAACAGATAGACATGGTAGGTACCTGACGGAGTTGGAAACAAGAACCTAATAGATACGTTATGTGTTTGGTTGCTAGATAGTTTTTTAGCACCGTGATAAAGTGGGATTAAAACCAATCCAACCACATTCACTGGTCTGGTCCTCCACTAAATTGTATCTCCACGGCTCCTACCCCTGCAAGTCCACCTCTGGTTTAATTTAAACAAGTAGAAATGATCAGAGATTGGCATTTAACCAAATAATGCAGCTACAACTATATAACTATAAAAACCTATACAGTCTTTACAAGCAACTGTGCTGTGGAAGGAATACCCAGCTAACGTTTAGAGACAGTTTTAAAATCCTCAAAGCCGTTGCCTGTGTTCTGCCCCATTCATTTCCATCAAGTTTACAATGGATTACGATGCTTTAATTGTGGCAGACTGAAACAGATGCCAACTTTCCATCTGCAGCTGAAGCTGGAACTAAACAGCTCTTCCTTAAGGCACTTAACAACTGGCTCTGCACCTTATTTAATAAAGTGCGGAGAACAGAGCGAGTGCATGTTCCTCCCATTACATCACTCACTCAAATGGAAAGAAAGGCATATATCAGGAAGCACAGCATATCCAAAAAACACATTTACCTTGAGTCATATAGCATGCTGGGGGGGAAAAAAATGGATTTGCCAGAAGGCGAAGGGCACGAGCAAAGTCGGGGTCATCTTTCAAAGCACCAGCCTCAAACAAATCGGACGTTTTATCTTGTTTTATTTCTAAAAAAAGAACAAACCATCTCATCAATCAGACACTGGAAATAAACTGAGGAATCTGCAGTCACAAAGAGCCATCCTTCCCATCCTTCCCATCCTACAGCAATGTAGCCATGAGTGATCAAATACCGCTTTGCTAACAAACCCCGACTCAAGACTATACATAGAGCGGAAGAGGAAGAGTTTCCCCTCAGGTTACCTGGTAGCGATTTGTGGTACTTACAATTAGTGAAACATTTCAATCATAGCCAGGTGTACATCATTTATCTTAAAATGAGGTATGTCTGGTACGTATGTCTTCCTCAAAGGGTAAAAGGAAAAACGCTTGTCGTGGAATCGTATCCCAAACGAGAGAACCAGATGTGACGGTGGAATGAAAGCCCTTTTGGAGGACAAACGGGCAACAGAAGGAACATAAGGAAGAAACCTTGACAGGAACCAGACTCAACGGGGAACACATCTTTTTCTCTGAGACTCTAAATCATTAATGTTTCCTGCCATTTCTTTGGAACAGTTGGAAGGGTATTCAGAATGAACATATTGCTAATTAGAGTTCTGGGACCTTATGTAAGCGTTAGTCCTCATGGAACTGAGGGAAGACTTTGACTTAATCTATTTTTGGCCTATCTACGTAGAATGATCCACACCAGCAGATGTCGCTATATACGTCTTTTAGTTGACATTAGAATACATGTTTTCTCTTAATGAAGGGTTCAAAGGGTGTCTTGTTACAGTACGTTAATCCCTACGTAGGGAGCTTACTTCAAAAATGGCTCACAACCAGAACTTGAGCTTAATAGCTAAAAGGGTTATAAAAAACAACAACAACAAAAAAATTATAATCTGACAAAATTAACTGAAATGTACTATTCAGATAGAAAAATGATTCTAGTCTTGTATAACAGAAAACAATAAACGTATTGTAGCAATCATTCTTGCGAATTCAGCATAGATTCTTGCGTGCTGCTCTGCTCACTTGGCAGTCGAAATAGCGACAACATCTGGGATAACAGCCGAGCTGGATCACATCATCTTGTAGGAAAGTGAAATAAGAGTGCTTCGGCTGGCCACGTGTATAGTGGGCTGATCAGGCCTTTTCCTCCCTAATCTACGTCTGCTTCCTTGGCTCATGTTATGAACAAAAAATAATAAGAACGTGAGAAAGATGCAAAGATTTTCTTTTTCTATACATTTATTAATACGTCTCATCATTTGGGTGTCACTTTCATTTAGAATTCAAGTCGTGTGTGAATCAGAACACAATCTCCACTGAAGCCTCGATGGTTAGTCGAAACCACAGTCATCCAAGATATTGAAAATTCTACAGTACTCACCTGTTTGTGAAGCCAAGCACGAAAACATTTTTTGATGACATTGTTGCATTTTAAGCATAAGCAATAAAAAAAAAAATCAATCAGCTTGTGCACTTCAGCGTGTGCACTTCACATGTGTCACATATTTTTACCTGAAACCATACATGATACAAATGAGTCTCGAGTCAGTAACCCATCACCGGCAGCTTGGCAGTGCTGGGATTTGAACCTGCATCCTTCTGATCAGTACTCCAAAGCTTTAGATACTGTAGAACCACCATCACCATCACATCAGGTAAAAATAAAATAAAAAATGACCTGCCACATTGTGACTGCATTCATGAAATGCAATGCAAGCACTGAGAAATTAAAGAAGTAAAAATTCAAACCAGTCTTATTATCATACTGACCTACTTGGCTGCTTCTACTTTTTTCCACAATGTCGCATCCAGCCACTAGGGGGAGCAAAGTGTCAAAAGTTTTAAGACCTACCTGTGTCAAAGTTTTGCTTCCATATACGTCATTTAATATTACCAATATTTGTATAAAACAATTTCTAAAAATGTGCATTTACATAATTGTCATGAGGTTAGGTCATAAACAAATGCATTTTGAAAATAGCGCAGAAGAGAAACTGCTGTAAGCCCAGCGAGAGAGAAGTGCACTGAGATGGACACAGAGAAAGAGACTCCTTCCAATGCAGTGATGGGAGGAAAAAAAGAGTGTGTCCATACCTACAAGCAATCGATAAATCCACTCAATAAGGACAACATTAATCCACAGAAAAGCCGATGCGTCCGGAATTGGAAACCGTTTTTCTTTCTTTTTTCTTTCTTTTTTTTTTTTTTTTTGGTGCAATCCACTTTTCGCTCCTCTACTCTGTCCCCAGTGCTTTTTTAACGGGGGAAGGGGAAAGTAAAAGCCCAGGAATCCTTCTTGTCCAACTTCTATCGTTTCCCCTCCCCTCACTGTGGTAAGAAGAAGGGGAAAAAAAGTTTTCCTTCTCTCCCTCAACCTCCTGCGCGTCGCTGGAAGACGCGCCAGCTTATGGAAGGCCAAAAGGGACCAGAGTTGCTAAATCTTCTAGGAGGGAAAGTAGCTGACACGTGCTTTAAAAAAAAAAAAGTCGCTAGATTAAGTCATATGCCGATTTATCATGATCAGTGGCATATCAAATTACTAATTAGAGGACATAAAGAATAGGACAGTGGTGTAGTGGTTGGCAATGTGGCTGTGGACCACAAGTTCTGCCATGGGTCCGTTTTCATGTTCTCCCTGTGCTTGGTGGGTTTCCTCCGGGTACTCCGGTTTTCCCCCAGACATGAAGATAAGGTTAACTAGTGTTCCTAAATTGGCAATAGAGGTGATGCATCAAGTGCGCAAGTAGGCTCTGAGATAGGCTCCAGGTCCCCCCTGCGACCCTGTACAATACAAAACAGTTAAATATTAAATAAGTGATTAACATTTCTTTATTAAATAAACAATATTTAAATATGCAATCATTGGTTATGGAACCAAGAATAAAACTTAAAAATAAAAAAATAAAATAATAATAATAAATTATATATATATATATATATATATATATACTAACAAGGACGCACAAAAAAGCGGCAGGCGCAAAAGATGAGCAGCTATGGTGGAAATGATGTCTCCTTGTGACTGGACATTGAAAACAGTGATAAAAAATAATTGGTCATTGGGAAACAGTGATGATCAGTGATGGGTCATTGGGAAACAGTGATGATCAGTGATTGGTCATTGGGAAACAGTGATGATCAGTGATGGGTCATTGGGAAACAGTGATGATCAGTGATTGGTCATTGGGAAACAGTGATGATCAGTGCTTGGCTGTTGAAAAATAGTGACAATCAATGTTTGGTCATTGGGAAATAGGAATTATCAGTGATGGGTTCTTAAGAAACAATGATTATGAGTAATTGGCCTATGGAAGACTGGTGATCAGTTATTGAAGGTTAAAAACACTAGGGTCCTTGGAAAATAGTGGTGTTTAGTGATTAGTTTTTGGGAAACAGTGATGATCAGTGATTGGACATTGGAGACAGTGATTTGCTGTAAGCACAACAGGCATTACACAGAAGCTGTGACATGGGTTTGTATCGAGTTTAAGACAGTCACTAAAGTGCAGTAAACTTTTTCGCTATTGAATTAAACTCATCAAAGTACAACCCTGTAAGGAACAGGTTTAGCATAATAACTGAGAGAAATATCACTTGCAGTCAGGCGTGCCTACAGCAACTTAAAAGTTGGCCTAGGTATTTTTTTCTGCTGTAATTCTACCTTAATCTAAGCAGCTATGAGCTCCCACAGGCTGAACAGCTCAACCTTGTAGACCCCTAAACAGTAATTGCTGGATTGCAGTCCAGTTTCAGACTTGAAGTATTTCAGTGACCTAAATCAAGTGCTTGAAAACTGAATACTGCAGCAGAGAAGAAGCATTAAAAATAGCTAAGTCAGCAAATCTAGTTTTCCAAACATGATCAATCTGAGCTCGTTTGTTGAGGTTCATCCGAAGACGCACGTTTATGGAAATTATTGAACTTAAGGCATATCATCAAACCGGAGCCTAGCTCAGGGGTTGGAGCCATGAAGTCAGTCAGAAAGTGGAGAGTGTTCATGGATATTTCATTTTTATTTACCCTCTCTGGTCTGATTAGTGAACTGCTGACTTTTTATTTAGTTTTTTATTTTTATTTTTTAAAGGACTTTTCTGAAAGTCAAGACCAACAGAAGAATGTTTGATGAGTGATGGACAGATACAGAACATGTTTTTAGGTGTTTTTTTTCCACGTCCATTTCAAAACAGATATCTCTTCACAGTCTGCAGTGCTTGTCAAAGTAGTAAATGAGGAGAAGAGGGAAAAACATTGAGAAACAAACTGTCTTATTTATGATCATAAAATAATCAAACTTGACCTATAAAGTTTATTTGAATTGCCCTGGGGTAGATTTTTTTTCCAGATGGTCAGGACTGCTGCAAATGTTAAAGCATAAGCATTTTATTAGCAAAAATGGCATAACAGTGAGGCAGGTAAATAATTCTATTTATTATATTTACTGTATATAATATTTAAGTAATAAGGAAGATGTTCTGCCAGCTCAGCCTGCATTGTTATTATTATTATTTTTTTTTACTTTTGTCAAATTTTTCTTCCAATTTATAATAAGGGGAAACATATTTTTTAAATAATTACAAATTACTAAATGTTAGATACTTCCTTTTTAAAGACATACTAAAGACCATTTTTAGCATCAAGGCCAAGTTGGCAAACATTAACATTGACCTTAACTGAGGAAAATGAGGCCTGCAGTTCCTTAGATGTTGTTCTGGGTTCTTTTATGAGCCGCTGGGTGACTTGTCATTGTGCCCTTGAGGTAATTTTGGTAGGCTGGCCACTCCTGGGAAGGTTCACTACTGTTCCAAGTTTTATCTGTTTCTGCATAATGGCTCTCACTGTGGAGTCCCAAAGTCTTAAAAAAAAAAAAAGCTTGGTAACCCTTTCCAGACTGATACATGTCAATTACTTTCTTTCTCATCTGTTTTTGAATTTATTTAGATCATGGTGAGTTTTTAACTCTTAGCATGCTGCACTTTATAAGTTCTATTTAAGTGATTTCTTGATTCAACAGGTCTGGCAGTAACCAGGCCTGGGTATGGCAGGTGAAATGTAACTCATGGTTTAGCAATGGGGCAATCACTTTTCTTTTCTTTCTTTTTTTTTTTTTTTTTACATAGGGTCAGGTGAGCATGGACAACTTATTTCCCTTAATAAATGAAATCATTTAAAATTGCATTTTGTATTTACTTGGGTTATCTTTGTGTAATATTAAAATTTGTTTAAGGATCTCAGTCATTTAAGTGTGATGGATATGCAAAAAAATAAAATTAAATAAAAAATCAGGAAGGAGGAAAATACTTTTTAAAGACACTGTATAGTCAGCTACACATTCAACTGCATTTAGAAATGGCGGTCATTTGCTTAAAGGATTTTACAAAATGCAACACCAGACTTTTGATCAAATCATGTAACCGCACACATTTTACTCAACGAATTCAGATTGCGTAGATATCGCAAAAGGTTTCTTGATCTGGAATCAACAGTTTAAATATGTACTTGAAACTCTGCTGTGCTTTGCAATTTACTGTGCATGTCTTTGAAACAGATGAGACAGAAGTATAGGCAGAGTATAGGAAAATCTTCTCCTTTGATAAATTGATATTTGACATAATTTATCTGTTTCGCCTTAAAGATCTGAGTTTAATAAGTTTCACATTTTGGTGTTTTTACTTAGGTTGTCCTTACCAGGGACCTTTTGTGCTTGGTTGGTTTCATATTGCAGCAATTTCCGTGCAAACGGTTGCACGCAAAGTTTGTTCTTGATTACTTAGGAATTTGTCAGGATGTCTTTGATGAAGATTACTTATGTTGGAGATTAGTGCATTTTATTTGAGAAAATTAACTATTTTGGTGCACATAAACCTGAACCGTTAGTTAATGTGATGATATCATCTTGGAGATAATTTCTTGGAATTTGAAAGTAACAAAAATCAATCAATTATCTCTTATCAAGGGAGGGGAAGTAGGAGGTATTATACAGTACAATGAATAAAGCACATCTCAAATGACTAAACAGTTATGTAATATAATCAAACATATCCATAAAGTGCAAAATCAGTTGATTAAGAAAGTCCGAGATTGGCTTCCAGAGTGATGCAACTGTCTAAATATTTGTGCTGTTGCTGGCAGACATTGAGTTTAAATTCTGGTGATGTTCACA
This sequence comes from Clarias macrocephalus, assembly GCA_011419295.1. Lineage (NCBI taxonomy): Eukaryota > Metazoa > Chordata > Actinopteri > Siluriformes > Clariidae > Clarias > Clarias macrocephalus. Next base: position 79,285 of record JAAGKR010002787.1, read on the forward strand.
GAGGAAAAAAAAAAAGCCTGGGGTTGGCTTGAAGGGCCTGGATAAAGGTTCAAGAGCCTGATTAAAGAAGGGTCTGGATGAAGAATCAAAACAATATTGGTGTTAAGAGTTAAACACAGTCACACAAGCACTGGTGAGGAGAAGCTGGGAATGGTTGGACCAGTTTGAGCACCATAACCCTTTGGGCTCATGTCAGTAACTATCTTACCAGATACATATGGCATTTCCATTACTTTTGGGTTCCTTTTCTTCTCAAATAACACATAAACTTTCAGCATCCTACATGAAAAGATACACTCCAAACAAAAGGAAATTGACTAACATATGAATTCTGCTTTTGTTTTTTTAATAAACCTTAATGACGATTAACAATATAAAGATGAGTAAAGTCAACAACAAGAACCAGGGCCTAAATATATGTATATATTTTGATGGGCCACAGAATAAGTGGTATAAAAGATGAATGAATGTTGTTGAGCCATTATACCAGGGGCGTCCCAGTCAAATCAGAACTTTTCTCATGAATGAAGCAGTAAAACCCATTGACATTTACAGGAGACTTCCAACACAGCACAGTAATGGAACATCTGAACGTTGCAAACGCCGACCCTTGCCTAGGTGGCTCGGAGCCCACTGCAGCTGTTCCCATGAAAATTCAGTGAGTGGAACGCCAGATCCTTGAAAATTGATGGATAACTTGTCACCAACTTGTAAAAGAGACTCATCTGTCAGTGGAAACTGTACACATCATTATTCACAAGCACCAATTGCACATTACAGGATTTTTTTTTTCACATCCCCCATACAGTCCCGACCTCATTCCAAGCCATTTCCACATGTCTGGGGTATTAAAGGAGTTCCTGGGAGGCCAGCATTTCAGCTGTAAGGCAGGCAGTACAATTATGGCTCTGCTGTACTGAGAAAACTTTCTAACTTGATGGTTTTCAAGCACTGGTGAAACAAGGGGATAAGTGCATTTGTGTAGCAGGGGATTATGTCATTCTGCACAATCAAAAGTCCTGGTTTGACTTGAACACCCTTCACATAATCTAAAATAGACCAATAGATTTACAATGGTCTTAAAATATAAAGTATATGCAGTAATAATTATATAATTCTACTTTTTTTAAAATTATATAATGTCTTATATAATTATAGTTTATATAATAGCAATTATATAACATAATAATAATGAAAACAGTCTGGCGCCTTAGTACTGTATATTTCCCACACTCAGAATTATTTATAAGTATGATAAAGATTATTATTAACTTTCAGTATTGGCATAGTCATTCATCCTGTTGATGGCTCTAAGGAAAGAAAGATTAAGAAGACAAAGTTGCACAAGCCTCCATATTCCACCAAGATTTTTCAGCAATCATCCTGCCAAAGCTCTAACATTATCTCCAGGCATCATGCCATTAACTGAGACTAGGGTGGGTGGGTGGGATTTCACAGTAGGGACGTTTTCAATAGGGATTGCCAGTGAAAAGCACCAAAATGAATTTCCTGTCATTCAAAATCAGCCTTTGGTTAAATAGATCAAATCCCCAATCATTTGGAACATTTGCTTGTGACTGATAGATTTAATTAGATAGTTGAAAAAAAAAAAGCTTCAGTCATCCAAAAATCATCCATAGAATGATTTAGGCATCTGATAATAATTTGAAACTCTTCAGGAAGTCTCAGCATACTTTTGACAGATTAACTTTACTGAACAGGAAGAAGTGGGTGAGAGCATTGACTCTTAGGGCATCCAAACTCTAAGGAAGTAGCCGTACGGAAATATGCTGACAATATCTTATTATATGCAAATGGAGTATATTGTAACAAACTGAAAATATATTGCATTTTTATGGGGAGATGTTCTCCTTTGCTTCCACTCCTCTCCTTTTCTCTCTTGCTCTGTGTGTGTGTGTGTGTGTGTGTGTTTTGTGTGTGTGTGTGTGTGTGTGTGTGTGTGTCTTTTCCAGTTTGAGAGAGTCTGGCAGGCTTTTTATTGGCCCTTTATTTTCATTCCATGCAGTTTTGCACTCTTAAGAGGATGAAAGATGGGGGACACAGGGATCAGTGAAAGCATTAGGAGATGGAAGAAAGCAAAAAAGAAGGAGCATTCTCGCTCTGCCTCCTTCTCTCGACCGCTACGGTGGATTTCAAAATTGGATAACACGAGACAGTCAGAGATCATGAACTGAACCAGCCATGTCAGTGCTCGACTGGATTTCATTTTTAAGACTGAGGACGTGATACAAAACACCACATCAATGCATACGGACACAGATGCAGACAGGCACTCCATGCAATAAGGGTTGAAAAATTGCAAATATTCTGTGGCTCTGGTAGGTTCGTGTGAAAAGGACAGGTCAGTGCGCGATGACAGAGCAGAGACAATGCTGCGGCTCGCTGAGCTGAGTTATTGCGCCAATAGACAGTGCAGTTAGCATGACGGCTCGGTTCCAAGGAGTCAAGATTGAGTCAACAATCACAGATTTACCGCATAAGGGGCACCATGTTTCCCCTTGAATTAAATAGATGAGCTGAGAATTCTGCAACGTACAGTACACAGGCAGAGGGTGAGAAGGGAACATGGAACGGCAGGCTAGTCCTTATTCCTCATCGGAGCTACAGCCAGAACAAAGAATCATGGGATTTATCTGGCAAACTGACAGACATTTGAGCTGGATTTTCCCATCTATCTCCGAAGAGCAGGAAAATAGAAGGGGGTTGGATTGGAATATGCTGAGTTAGCAGGAAAAAAAAAGCTGGCTGAAGAGTGAGTACAGGAGCTGGAGTGACTCAACCATGGCTACAGTCATCTTATTACAGCTTGCGCTGAATATGTGCATGAACTCTTTTACTTGCAGTATTAGTTCATACGACTTGTTGAAAGGATTGAGGTGGCTGATTTGAATCTCACACTCACTCAAACATCATCTATACCACTTTATCCTGTATACAGGGTCGGGGGAAGAGTGTTGCCCGGAGCCTATCCCAGAAGACTTGGGGCCAAGGCTTGGGACTTGGGGTACACCCTGGATGGGGAGCCAATTCATTAGCCTAATCTGCTCATCTTTGGACTGTGGGAGGAAACCCACCAAGTGCGGGGAGAACATGCAAACTCCATGCACACAAGGCGAGAATCGAACCCGGAACCTAGAGGTGCAAGGCGACGGTGCTGCCCAGAGTCTCACATTGGTTTAGAAAACTTGCACCAAAGAGCTGCTGCTGTACAAATAAAGCCTGTCCTGTGCTCAACCCAGGACTTTTATCATTTCAGTACTGTTGTTCTTTATAGTACACAGTTATAGGAGAGCAATTATTCATGATCCTGCCATCTGGTGTCACCTTTCCACATTGTCTTTTTTTTTTCTCATGTCACGTCAGGACGTTTTGGCCTGCCACTGTTTCTCCCGGCTCGCTCATTGGGAATCGGAATCTATCTCCAGATTTCTGCAAAGCTGCTGTGTGACAATATGGATTGTTTAAACTGCTCGACCATATGTGCTCCATGTGTGCGCTGTGAGGTGGCAGAGGAAGAAAGAAAGAAAGAAAGAAAGAAAGAAAGAAAGAAAGAAAAAAGAAGTTTATGTCTGAAGGAAATGAATCACATGACCGGCAGAGGGGAAAACCTATACAGGCACTCTGGGAATTCTTTCCTCACTTTAATTTCTGCACTTTCCACGGAGCTCTCCAAACATGCACCGCAACGGCGTTCCGAACATGAAGCCCACTACTTCAGGCTAAATGCGTTTTCCAGGCCGCTTGCCTTACAAACTCTTTTTTTTCTTTTTCCTCAACTCAACTTTTAACACGCATCCCACCTGAATAACTTTCCAAAAAAGAAAGGGAGTTGTTTTCCAATTTCAACACAGCCACACAAACACATTCATATACTGTACACTTAGAAGGAGATGGCAAAATGGCTGTTGTGTCAAGGCTGGCCTGTTTCCATCTTACCTTTCTGTGCCTTAGGGAGATAAATTGAGAAATAGAGTGAATGCTGAGAGCCACACGTCGATGTGGCCTGTTCCCCTATGAAAGCGAGAAGAAGAGAAAGAGAAAGAGTAGAAGAAAATAGCAACGGAGAGAGGAACGAAACATAGAGTCTCCTATTTGCCGCTGTCAGATATTTTGTTTTTTGATTTACCCTGCTCGACTCTAAATTGTCTACTTCGCTTGTTGGCCCTTACTGCAGCAGCAATAAAAAAAAGCAAGCTTTGAAAGGTCAGAAAAATGTGCCGCAGCTCACATATTCATCATGACAATACAGAAAATCAGTTTTGACTCGCCAAATTAGTATTGGCCGCCTGCGAAAATTGTGCTTTTAAGAAAAGGCTCTTTTTCTCACGTCTGTTTTATCAGCCGAGTAAAATCCATTTGCATACTTCCTAACTGGGGGGGTGGTGGTGGTGGGGGGGGGGTGTAGCCCACAGAAAGGAGACAAATGAAAGAAATCTTCTACAGAGTCACATAATCTCCAAGGACTACGGCATTTACAATGTAAGGGAAATAAAAGCACATCATGTATATGACAGGATTTTAAAAGTACTGTACATGTAGAGCCCTGGGGAAACCTTACACATGGTCAGATTGTTGATCATTTTGTAGTGACGATTGTTCTCAAAATGACATTATTTCCGGATTTAAAGGACACCTGTTGCGCAAAATTCACTTTTTAAGCCAAACAAGCTCTTAAACAAGCCGACTGGCTTTTACTCCCTTTTGTGACCTCATATAAGGAAATCCCCTCCCCCAGCTGGGTATTCAGGTCTGCTGTTCTTTGGTGGGCGAGGTTGAGGAGGGGTTTTGAGCTTATGATTGTGCTCTGAGACTCATGTTAATTTAATAAAAGAATAATAAAATATGATACCCTTAAAATACACAGCATGGCCAAAAAAATGGACTTCTTCAGAATACAATGAAGTATATTTGAAACCACTGGAATTGGCTTACAACTGTCCAACACATTATTAAAAACCTGTAAGGACTGTGCTTCAACTGGTCAGGTCTAACAACATTATGGTACAATAAAATGAACATACTGAATAAACAGACCATCACATCAGTGAACCTTTTGCTTCCCTGATGGCTCAGGCATATTCCATGATTCAACTTGGGAATATGAGGCTCAGGGAGCATGAGGTGTCATTTTTATTACTTTCTGTAACACACTGTGCACCATTACCAAAGCTAAAGGTAGTCCATGAAATCTTGGAGTTTATCGGCTAGGCAGTGTGCTGTATATTTCAGTTCACTCCAACAAAAAGGAAGAATATCAAATTGAAACATTTCATGTAAATTAATTAAAAATAGGCATACATTTATAATTTATATTATCAATAAAAAAAATAAATAAATCAAATTCTGTGAAAGAATTATAAGCCAGAAGCTGTGGAGAAAGAATCTCTGGTTTAGTTGTTTTTGTTTTTAATGGCTAAATTAAATTAAATGGCTTTTTAAAATATCCTTTTATTTGATCAGTTGTAAATTTTCTCTTCTTAGTTTTGATGATGCTGTGATGCTGCAGAAGCATGCTGGATATTTTTTATTTGGCAATATCTGATTACAAAATTATTATTATTATTTTAGCCTTATGTTAATTTCTGCTTGCCACATATTGTACACTTTTAGAAATTGAAATTGGTGTTTATTTATGCAAAAAATGTACAGCCTGGTATAAACTTGTGATGTTCAACAGTAGTGCATTATTTATTTAAATTTTTACTGTTGGTAAAATCAGGTAGACAAAATGTACATAATGTAGATAACCGTATGTTCCTATATTTATTGCACAAAGAAAGAAAACAGGGTTTTGGGAATGGAAAACTGCAGCGAGCACATGTGGATTTTCATCCGTCTCCATCCTGTGAGTTAATAGGCGAGCGCCATTTCGCTTTGCTCATTATAGACAATATACCCGTTTGCCATTTCAAATAGCTGTGCAAATAACTGTAATAACTGTGGACGCTGGAAGTGTAACTATTTTTATACACTTCTTTCGGTTACAAACAACGTGCCAATTATGTCGCAATAGAGGGGAGCTGGCTTTCTGATTCAGATATTCCCCTGATACACGGTAGGCTTTATTAAACTTTTCATCAAACAAGTTTCATGATGACTAATACTAGCTTGTTATGTTTTCAAGAATCCCGGAACATGCAACATAGACAAGTAGTTCATTTCAAAATAGTTGAATTAACATCTTCTAGTTAGTTAAAATAGAAGAAGCTTATCACAATTTTGAGTCCTTTTTATTATATTTTATTCTGGCTTTTTATTATAGATTTTTATAGATTTTTTTTATTGCATCTATCCAAGTTGTTGATAGATTTGGTGATATAAAACTAAAATTCTTGTTTTTAAATAAGAATAATTAATACTAGTTGAGTATAATTTGTTTTTTAAATTTTTATAAACAAGTTATAAAAAAAAAAAATATATATATATATATATTTTTTTTTTTTTTTTTGCTGGTTAGTGTTGTATTGTATTATAATGTAAATTGCCCTATTAATGGAGATTTCATTGAAATTTCAGATTTTTTCTGAATTTTAAGATTTTTCATTTCCAAGAATTGTCCAGTTTGATGTGTCCATTACAGTACATTAACATCTAATGTAGTTTGAAATCACATCTTTGCAGACATCATAAGGAGTGTGTGGTGGTTCCTGCAGTAGCCCTTCCATGCCATGTTGACTCGTGTTTGCCAAATGTGCAACACTGACTCAGTTTTATTCTCATCTTAAAGTGCACATTGAAGAGGGATCAACAGTGGCCCCTTTAAGCAGTATGATCAATCAGTAATATCGACATTTATCTCTCACCTATCAAGAAAAACAGTCGCGTGTAAAAGTTAGTGCACCCCTTTTTAATTAAACTTTTTTTTTTTTTTT